>QTSX02001653.1:0-91978 GCA_014839935.2 Entomophthora muscae
AGTTTATAACCAATCACTTCACAACAGGGTTGGAGTGTTTCAAGGAGCACGTCACATCAGAAAGGGTGGTGACTCAATCCAGTGGAACTGCTTTAAGCAGGTAAAGGATGGCCTAATCAATACCACCTCTTCTCTTGAAGGGTGGCATAGTCAATTTGCCACAAGGGTCTGGGTTCAGAAGCCCAAGTTCAACAAAATCATGGTCCATCTCAAGACTCAACAAGCCATCTCTGCCTGCCTCTTTAAAACAGGCATAAAGACCAAGGATGATCCCCCCAAGCAAACCAAAGCAGTGAAAAAGTATACAAAGATGAGCAAGGTGGTCCTTGCCTACTATCCCAAGGATAGCAAGCTTGAGCATCTCCTAGCTATCTCAGTTGCTCTTTCAACCAATGTATGATCATTCCTCAATAAAAGTCTTCTTTATCCTCTCTCTTATTTCCTTTGATTTTACCATTCTTCAACTTTTTTTGGTATTTGGTACAATCATATGCTTATTTTAAAGTATAGTTTATAGTTAAAATAGATGAAAATAGTTGTTTTTGGGATTATTTTAACTTTTGGGCTTTACACAACTATGTTGCTACTAATTGACCCCATTTTTATTGCAGATTTGAAATTCTGAGGCTTTTTTAAGCCTATAAATGTTTTTTGAATTTTTATTTTTTAGGAATTTTTTGGGTAGTTTTTGGTGTTCAATAAATCTAAAATTTTAAAACCGTTTTTTCTTAGTCAAAATGCTGTAAATCAAAATAGTGTTTTTACTAGTAAATTGAGATAGCAAAAATTTGAGATGGCATATTTTAAGATGGCATTTTTTGAGTTGCCGTTTTCAAAATGGTGTATCCTACCAATATAAAGGTTAAAACATAGAAAATAAGTGAATTTATGATGAAGCATCAAAGATGTTAGGTTCAGCATAACATCTTAGTGTTAAATTAATGTAAAAGTTTAATTGAAAATCAAAAAAATATATGAAAATTATATGGAGAGCAGAAGAAAAAGTAGTAGATTATAATTGCAAAAAAATAAAAAAATATTATGTGGAATTTTTTTATTGAGAGTTGAAAATTTAAAACATAGTAAAGTGTCAAGTTCAGCACTGTCAATCAGCCGGGAAAAGCTGAATTCTCACTGTCAAGTATGCCAGAGTTGAGCAGAAACATCAAATTTACTATGTTTTTTACATATAAAACTTGCTTAAATTTAAAAAATGTTTGAAAGTTAACCCAAAATCAAGGCAGTATCATATGCTCAAAATTTAAAAAAATACATAATAAGTTAAAAAAGTAAATGAATGGGAGTGTGTTTATTAGTGATTAGGGTATGCTGTGAGGAGCTGGGAGTGAATTATTTACCATAGTGTTGGTCAAAACGTTAAGAAGCTCTCTGTACTAATCCCCAAGTTAAAGTGTCAAGTGGGTGAGTGTTGAGTGGTGCTCATAGTGTGTCACATATTAATTTAGCCTTAATTCCAAGCATTTAATTAGTTAAAGCTGAAACCAATTGGGTGTCAAGTGGATAGTGTCAAACAAAGAAGGTGTCAAGTTTCAGTTTTTTATAAATTACATATGAAATCTCTTAATAAATTGGGCTTAATTATGTGGCGCCACTTAATCCAAAAACCAGAGAATGTCATAATGTAAAACAAGTGGGCATTTGATTAATGTCTATATCACTAAATTCAGTATAGTAGTGCTTGGGAGCCTAATTGACAACTATGGACACTAATAATAAAAATATAATAGTAAATAACAAATTTTATATAAGCGCATATGTGTTTTATTAATAAAATTAAAATTTGGCTTAAAAAGTGTTGAACTGGTCACTTTTTGGTTTAGAGTGTCAAACACAGGTTTTTTCATTTATATTAGTAAATTTACTTATAAATTGCCCCTTAAATTGGTATTTTAGCTAACCAAATTATTAAACAGAGTCAAGTTCAAGTAAATTTAACCTTGGTTTTTGGTTTCAAACCCCTAAATTACTAGTAAATATTAGCTTAAAATTGGCTAAGCCAAAAATACTAATAGAGTCACATATGCGGCACTTGACTTCCTGGTACTCAACAAAGTGTTGAGTACCAGGGAGTTGAACTTACCGCAGTTGCCATTAGAGCTATTTTAATATGGTTTTTAAATAGTGATATGTGCAAAGATTTGGTTGGGTTTGCCTTCAACTTTGGAAATTCCTTGCCTTCTGTAAATGGGTCTGATCCAATCTCCACTCATTCCGGAATATCATACCTGTCCTTGACTGATCCTGGTATAACCTTATCCCAACGTGACCCCTTCTGCCACTCTGTATACCTAATGAGCAATCATTGGCCCTTTGTCTACTATTTAAGTAGAATCATT
This sequence comes from Entomophthora muscae, assembly GCA_014839935.2. Classification (NCBI taxonomy): domain Eukaryota; kingdom Fungi; phylum Entomophthoromycota; class Entomophthoromycetes; order Entomophthorales; family Entomophthoraceae; genus Entomophthora; species Entomophthora muscae. The sequence continues at coordinate 2,358 of QTSX02001653.1, forward strand.
TCTCCTATTAAAGACAAGTTTATCCACATTTGCATTGGCTTTAATAATCTTCAAGCATTTTTACTTTCCTTTTTTCCAAAAGGAAATTCCTTATCTTGTATTCCAGAAAAAAAGGTATGTGCCCTTAATTTTGCCCTGAAGGCTAACCCAAGGCTAGCTTCAAACCTCAAATCTTTTGTAATAAAGATTTCCTGCCGTATCCTCCTAGATGTTGTCCCCAGGAGCCAAACACAACAAAATGGTGCTCACTACAGGAGTTGCAAGCCCCTTGGTTACCCTGTTCCCACGTGCATTCTCTGGTCCTTCCCATCTTGTTTCTGAAGTACCCAATCAAAATAAAGTTTCTAGTCCTTCTCTAGAAGAAGATATCACCATTACCCCCTCAACTCCTTTGGTAATGGTGTTGTCTCCCGGGCCTGCTTGGGTCCCCTTTCCAGCTTTCTCTCTCAATTATGAGCAAGCATGTGCCACTGCCTGCTCCCTCTTCCACACAGGCACTGTAGCAATGCACTCTATCATTGGTCTCTGTCCACAGTATGTGTCCAAAGACCTGTATCCTTTCTCTTGGACTTTGGTCTTCCCCCTGCGCTGATGGAATTGATGGATACTATTGGTGTGTTAGTTAATCAGTTTATCCAAACCAGCTTAGTTCATCATCAATTAGCTCTAGGATCTCAGAACCAGCTTTTGATTGCTGTAGCCTCTGCCGTCTCAAACGTTCACGCACAAAATATGGCGTATCAAGAATGGTCCCATAGCCTCTTTTCTTGTATTTCAGATAACCAGCGCAACATGCTGGCTTCTCAGAAGTACTTAACCTTGTCACTGAATTCCCTTCATTTCTTGATCCCTGGGTATATCAAGAATTTACTGTGCAAACTGGATGATCACCAAGCTACTTGGTGTGGACAGATAGAGGCAACCTTTCTAAAATATTGTCAGGACTTTGAGACTTTAGTTACCAAGCTCAACCAATTTCAAGTACATGTTAATTCTCAACTTGAGTTGGTTGGGACTCACATCAATACTTGGGCCACCATCTGCACCACCAATATGGTCTGGATAAGGCTGTGTTAGGAGACACTCTGTATCAAGTACAAAACTATGTTAATGATATAGTAGCTTCCATTGTTGTGACTCCTCCTGCTCCTGCTGTTGAGGCCCCATCCGCCTTTGAAGCTAAGGTATGAGAATCCATAACAGAACTCAAAGCCACTACTTGCTGTCAAGCTTCTGTTCCACACCCTCCTCCAGTAGAGTTTATGCCCAACCCTTGCATTGCCTTGCTAACCAATCAAGTGGCTACTTAAGAAAGAAGAGATTTAGTATTTGAGAAAACACCTCTCTGACCCTGATAATTTATCCTCTGAATCTGATGGCAAAAGGAAGGCTGAGGTCACTGGTACTCCTACCCCTAGCCACCATGGGTGCTGCCCTGGCTTGGAAGGCCAACCTTGCGTCAGCTGTGCCCTTGCCTTAGATCAACTAGCAGAAGTAACAAATGATGTTGCAGATAGGCAAGACATACTTGAAAGAGAGGTACAGAACCTCTATTGCTTGACCAAGACAATAAATGGACAGTTTACCCCTTTGGCTGCTTGAACAACTTCCCTGGCCACTTTTATCAATGGGATAGCTGTGACAATGGTAGTGCAACAGATTAAGTTTGATGAATTTGGGGCTGCTGCCGCTACTGCCAGAGATATCAGTGGACAAAAAAGCTCTACACTGGAAACCCTGGAAGAGAGCCTTTAACTTCTCTGGCATAGACAACCTGCTGCCAAATCTGAGTTTGAGGGCAATTCCCACATCAATGTTCTCAACCCAGGCAACAACATCCAATCTACCTCATTGTCTGTTGACCCCAACTATAAGCCTTCCTTCAAGAAGATATTTGATCCCAAGACCTCTACCATTGCTGCCTTCCTAGCCATTTACAAGACTGAAATGTGTAGGGCTACTGAAAATCTTAAAAATAAGCATATTCTTACCTGTCTGCATCCTACATGCCAAGAAGTTGTGGTCCCTGAACTCCCTTCCATTGTCACTTGGGAGGAAATGAAACGCCTCCTGATTGAGGAATTTGGAGGAGACCTCAGCTTGGAGGTCAAAAAATGCATTTATGCACATTGCCTTTAAGCCCAAGGAAACCCTAGCTGATTTTGATGATTGCTTCTATATTGAAGGACAACAGTTAATCACCAGTCTTTAGTTAACTCCCTGTGAAGCTTACACAGCATGTTCAAATGCTTTGAAGGTGAATCAGCTCATTTGCCTGCACTTTAAGGCACATAAAGCTTCTCTTAAGTCCATGAAGAGCATAAAGACCCTCTTTCAAGACATGCATTTGGCTCACAGGGGTACAGTGGTGCGTGATAATAAGTCCAATAACGCTGGAACCAGCTTTTGTACCCTGCACATTATGACTCTGGGATCAAGTGGACAGCCTAAGAGGCAAGGGTGTCACAATTGAGGTCAAATAAGACACCACTTGCGTACCTGTACCACTCCTTGGGTAGAAAGTTGTGACCCAAAAGAGCAGGCATAAAAAGAGAGGTCAGCTTAGAGGCAGAGACGCTCTCTGCTGACCAATCTCCCCTGTCTCCTCCTGATCCCCTACTGATGAGGAATCTCCCCCTTCCTCTGGCCCAACTATCCTTCACCTGTTCTACAATCTTTCCAGTGACTCTGAACCTGAAGACTCTGACTGTTTTGAGTCTGATGGTTATGGCTACTCCATGCTGGCAGTCCCAGAAACAGTGTCCGTCTCTTAAAAGCTGTGTTCAGGAAAAACCACAACTACAACTCACCCACCTTCAAATTAAGCCAAGGCCATAATGTCTAGGCCTTACTTAGCTCAGGCTCATTGCCCCCGTCTTGATAGGTTCCTCTGAAGAGGCTGATGAGCTAGCAGAAGCTCTCTTCCAGAATGTGGCCGTATCTCTCCCCTTGCAGACTGTGTATAAGGAAATTCCTGCCTTACAATGCATGTTAGCCAAATGGGAGAAGGAGTTGGAAGCTGCTCAGGACGTTCTGGCTATCTTGCCCCCTTTGGGAAAGATACTACCTGCGTGGAAGTATCAATCCAAAAGGTTAAAATCAAGGCTATCTTAGACACAGGCTCTCCTGTCAATGTGGTATCATCTAAGCTAATGAAGAAGCTTAATTTGGCCCCTGAACTCAACTATACTTAATAATATGGTACTGCTGGAATGGCTCAAACCTGCACCATTGGTGTCTACTCTGCCCTGCCAATGAGGTTTGGGAATCTTCTTATTGTGTCCCCTGCTGTTGTCCTAGAAAACAAAATCTACAATCTCCTGGTTGGTACACAATTCCTTTGAGAGTACAATGGGATTTTGAACCTTTGAGATGGGTACCTGTTGCTCTTAGGGTATGAGATCCCTCTAATTTTTGAAGAACCCCCGTGTCTCCCGGGTAAACACCTTAAGATTTGTGTGCTAGAGTACCCCACAGGTATCTTCTTGCTCAAGTACAGAACTCATTCTTACAATATATGTTCCCCTCCTCCTTCCTGTCCTGAAGAAGAAGGTGGGACTCTTCTTGCCCCCGCAGCTGTTACCATTCCTCCAGGCTCCCAAGTGATTATAGACTCCCAGATATCTTATGAACTGCCTGAAAAGTTGTTCCTGGAGCTGTGCTTTCCTGAATCCCTCAGCCGCAAAAAGCCTCAATTATGCCCAGGGATTTTAGATTGAACTCATAAGGAGCCTGTTACAGTAGAAAACCAAATGAAAGGAATAACATGCCCCCGTAAGACCAGAAACCAACAAAGAACCGCTGACAAACCCTTAAGAGAAATTGACAACTTAAATGCTGTAATTGACAAAAAATGGGGCAAAGCTGGGGTTGCTCAAATAGCCCTGAAAAATCTGGATCTACCATATTTTTATCCAAATAACTATGACAAGAAAATCACCCGTTATACATTATTTGGTGATGGAAGTGCTTGACCCGCTGGTCGCCCAAATTTTTCAAATTATGATGTCATTGACGTAAATTCCAATGCAGGGCCTACAACTGCTGAAAATATTCTTGCCAGCCAATCAGAAGCCAAGGAATCCCCTCCTGCCCCATCCTGAACTCCCTTAAGACTTCCCCATTTCCCCTCTAGAAACTTGTTTCTAGATATCTTACTCACCTTGGAATAAAACAGAAAATCACCCTTATGTTTTTGTATTTGGGCCTGTTGGCCCCTGTATTTGACAATATGGACAGGACAATGGTTCAGATGGCTTTGGACTCCTTTGCTGTCACTTGGCCCGCCTTTTACGTCACTTTGCCAACTTGCCATTATTCTAATTTTCTGCTGAAAATGATCTTATTTACTTTGATCTTGATCTCCATCTTACGTTCCACAGGTCGTGGTTCCCAAATGATCAAACCCTCCTCTCAATTTGGCTTACTGTTACTCAAACAATTAACTCTGTGTTTACTATATCCACATAATTTTTCTTTTAATAGGGCAGCTCGTCATCTAGTTCTAACAGAGCCTGTACAGTTGCTGCTAGCTAACCTGACTGCTTTGCTTATGCAAGTATCTTGGGGCCAAAATTTAGGGCGTGGTTGCATATTAGGGGCCAAACAGGTGGCATCATTTTATCATTTTTGAACCTTCAACAGCTTTAACCTACCTGAAGAAAACCCTCAGGTTCTCTCCCTATTCACTGCTGCCAACTTCCCACAACTGTAGCCCATCCATCAAAATGATGTACTGGAACTTCTTGATCAATTCATCAATATCTTTGCCTCCAGACCTACAGACTATGGCCTAACAAAAGGGGTCATTCATCAGATACATACTGGTGATGCACCGCCCTTTTGTGCCAAGCCTTACCGCTGTAGTAGGGTAGAGGATTTCCAGGCTTCTAAGGAGCTTAAAAAACTCTTGGATTATGATCTCTTGGCTCCCTATAAGAGCCCTTGGGCCTCTCCTTTGTTGATCCTTAAGAATAAGGATGGAGGCCACTGCATTGTGATGGATTGTTGTTGTCTAAACTTGTTCACAAAGAAGGATTCATACCCATTGCCTTGGATTGATGATGCCCTCAGACAATTAGAAGGATCAAAATTCTTCTCAACTATGGATTTAGCTTCTGGATATTGGCAGGTTGATTTATCTCCCAAGGACAGAGAAAAGACTTCTCTTATCACTTTGTAAGGCCTCTATGAACACACTCACATGCCCCAAGGGCTCTGCAATGCCCCAGCTACGTTCTAAAGGGATATGAACTCTATTCTTCAAGATCTAAAGCTATCCTGTGTTTTAATATATCTTGGAAATTTCACTGTGTTTAGCTCTATCTTTACTGACCACCTGGACCATCTCAAAGCTGTCTTCATCAAGATTTGAGAATCTGGCTTAAAGCTCAACCCCTCCAAGTGCTCTTTCTTTAAAGAACAACTCAAATTCTTTGGCCACAAGACCACCCAAACTGGAATAAATCCTATGAATAATAAGGTGAAAGCCATTGAAAAGATGCTGCCTCCCACAAATCTAGAGGAGGTCCAAGTATTTCTCAGAATGATGGGATACTATTGACAGTTCATCCCTCATTTTGCTGAATTAAGCAAACCCCTTGTCCAACTCCTCTGCAATGTACCCTTTGAGTAGACTGACAGCCAACAGCAATCTTTTGAAGCATTGAAAGCCAAGCTTAAAGAGGCTCCCATCCAAGTCTACCATGATTATTATAAAGATTTTATCTTGTACACTGACTCTAGTAGAGTAGCTGTAGGTGTCATCTTAGCCCAGCTTGACAATGAAGGTGTGGACTGACCCATGGCCTATTCTTCACAAGTCCTCAACAAACACAAGAAGAATTATAGCGTCACTAAAAAAGAGTGCCTAGAAGTTCTACATGCAGTAAAACAATTCTGGCATTAAATTTATAGGGCTCAATTTATTGTAGTCACTTACCACTCCTCCCTTAAGTGGCTACAGCAATTAAAGGAGCCTGAAGGTTGGTTAGCATGTTGGGCCTTGTTCTTGCAAGGGTACAATTTCACTGTGGTTTACTTTCCTGTTGCGCAACACCAGAATGCTGATGGTTTGTCAAGGATTCCTATACCAGCTATCTATTCTGAAGATGCCAACCAGCTATACAAGTTGATAGGGTACCCTGACTCCTGGACCACTGAGCCAGAAGACATCTTCTTAGCACTGCAGGCCCTATCCAAGGATACTGTGATTTGCAATAGACAACCCTTTAAGAAAGTCAACCACGCCTATTTGCCCTATGTCCTCCCCGGTATGAGAATAGCTATCATCCTCCAAGCTCACATTGGTACTGGACATGGAGGCATAGCAGAGACTCATTACTAGTTGTGCAAGAACTTCTATTTGGAAAATATGCGCCTGCTAATCCCTGACGTCCTTGTCTCCTGCCATTCTTGTCAGCTCTAACAGCCCTGACCTTCCCATCACCAGTTCAAACTCATCCCCCCTAGGTATGCCTCCCATACCGTGAGTATTGATGCAGTTGGGCCTCTCCCCCTTCTAGGTCTGGTTGTTGATTTATCTTGGTAGCTGTAGACCATTTTAGTAAATGGGTTGAAACCAGAGAACCAAAGATATAACTGCCAAGACTAATGATAAATTCTTGTTGCAAGATATCTTCTACTGCCATGGTTGCCCTCAAGCTCTGCTTTCTGCCAATGGGACCAACTTTAATGCCCACCTCATAACATCATTTGTAGAAGCTATGGGCACACAACAATCCTTTTCTGTACAATATAACCCTTCAACTAATGGGACTGTTGAACAAGCAAATTCCTCCCTTGTGTTCATCATTAGGAAAATCACCTTCTCTGATGCCGCCAACTGGGATATGTTCCTCCCTGCTGCTCTCTTTGCGTATTGACTCAGTAGACACCAAGTGACTGACCAGTCTCCCTTTGTCATGCTGTATGGGCATGAAGCCACAACTCCCTCAATCTTAGGACCCCCTTTGATTGAAGATGATGCGTCTGCTAGTCTGGAAGCTCATTTCGAAGACTTGACTAACTAAATCATTGACATTCAGGCTACAGCATATTCAACTGCCTATAAAGTCAAGGCTTTAGAGATCTCACCTTCTAATTATTCCAGAGCCCCCTCCCTGAGTACCAAGTAGGTGACTTAGCCTTCTACTATCAGAATTGTACAGGAGACCAAGCTTACAAGCTGGATTCCCTCTGGGTTGGACCTTGTGAAGTCACCTACAAGAAGGGTGTTGAGTATACTGTGAAGCTACTGTCCTCCAGCCGTCCTTTTGCCCAAGTTCATTCCCAAATTCCTCTGCAAATATCAACTCCATGTGTCCAATCTTGAGGGGGAGATGTTGTAAATTGCGCCATTAATGCTATTTCAATATGGCCTTTGAATAGTGATATGTGCAAAGCTTTAGTTGATTTTGCCTTTGACTTTGGAAATTCCTTGCCTTTTGTAAATGGGTCTGATCCAATATCCACCCATTCTGTAATACCATACCTGTCCTTGTCTGATCCTGGTATAACCTCACCCCAACATGACCCCCTCTGTCACTCTGTCTACCTAATGAGTGATCATTGGCCTTGTCTACTATTTAAGTAGAATCATTTCTCTTAATAAAGACAAGCTTATCCACATTTGCATTGAATTTAATAATCTTCAAGCCTTTTCCTTTCCTTTTTGCCAAAAGGAAATTCTTCACCTTGTTTTCCAGGAAATTAAGGTATGTGTCCCTAATTTTACCCTGAAGGCTAACCCAAGGCTAGCTTTAAACCTCAAATCTTTTGTAATAAAGATTTCCTGGCGTGTCCTTATTGATGTTGTCCCCAGGAGCCAAACACAACATACTGTGACAGGTTCTAGCACCTGAATGTGATCTTTTATTTGATAAAATTTTCCACAAACCATTGTTATGGGGTGATGAAGTCAGTTTTTTAATTCTTGAGTAGCTTCATCAATTTGAAAGTATTGTAGTGCTTCAAATGGATTATTTGTGAAAAATTTAGTGGGTGGAGGGGAGCAGGTTTGGATAGTCTGTTCATCAGGTGATTTTATCTGGGTTTCAGTGGTTATTCTGAAATTAAATTTATTCAAGCTACCCAGACATTGCTGACATGGTATAGCAAGCCTTGCAGCCAGGGCATGATCAATATTAAGGGGAGAAAGTAGAAGGAAGCAAGGAAACTTGCAGTTCAGATGAAATTCCTTGCTGGGGAGGACAAGTAGGTGTGGGAGGAGAAGGGGATATGGGGCCAGGGGGGGAAGGAAGGAAAGGGAGATAGAGGTGTGTGGTCCAACTATGGAGGAACAATGGTGACAGAGAAGTTCATGTCTATGAACACAAGGCCTGAGATGGATGCTCATTCCAGAGCTAAGGCTTTGCACTTATTGTATCTAGGGCTTCCAAAGAATGCCTGAGTTGCAATCCAAGAAATCTTCTGGGCAACCAAGACCTGGTGGATCTGGGTGGGGTTGCTTTTTCATCAAAGAAGTGGATGTTCCACAGCGCTACATGGCAGATTGCACCTTTTTAGGAGTCAGAAACTCTGAAAGGGGACCAATCAGTGTAAGAATTGAAAAATCTTCCAGCCTAAACATGATGACAAAACAGGAGGTAAATAAAGGGAATTTAGGATTATTGGATCATATCCAAGAAGCCAAACTGTTGCCTCAATCTTGGTTGCCTCACAATTTAATTTGGGCCTCATAAATAATTTATTCAGATTTTGGGACTGTTAGATTAAAAACTAACAATCTAGATAAAGAAGATTGTCATAATAGCTTAGGGTTAATTAGTTACCTTTTGGGCTTTAACTATGAGCGTTTTTTTGCATCTAATGCTCTAAAGGAATAATCAATAGTTGGTAAAGAACAGATTAAGTTTACCTATAAAAGCAAAAGAGAAAGAAGTTTTGGTTACATTGTGTAAGCCCCCAAAGTCCTTGGATTCAAAACAAAGTCAAATTAACAACCGCCTAGGCAATCAGAAAGTCTTACCAAGTATTACAATCAATAGAGAGAGTCCAGCGGAGATGGAAAGTTGTAATAATCAATTAGCAACCAAGCCTTCCCATGATGATGCAGATAACTTATCAATTACAGCGCCAACTTGCCTAGACCATTTCCAGACCACTAAGCACAATACTCAACTTCTGATTCAACTAGCAGGTTTGGCAGCTGCAGCTACATCCTTCAAGCTTGCTGGCAGCAGCCAGATCAAAGTGGCCAACCAGGGATTAACCACAGGTTAATTCATACACCCCAGTTTACACCTCACATTATTCCACATCCACAAAGCAAATTCCAAGTATTTAGTGAGTAGTATTGGGGCTTTCCCCAGTGCTCTAACAACTTCAATTGTCTGACTCAATAAAAAGTTTTTCTTATATTTTTTACTTGGTGAATTAGTAGTTCACTAAATTTTAAATTCAGATGTACTGGAAGCAGAGATTTCTCCTGCTTCTTCTTTGCCTAGTTTTCTGATGCCCTGCTGCTGACTGCCATCAATTTGATTCCAATATCTGGGTCAAGGATGCTACCAAAACTTCAGCCTGAGATTACCTTTACACTAAACATCAGTTTCCACCTACTTGTGATAAAACCACACCTTCTCCCTCACCTCCTTTTTTGTCTCTCTCTGTGATCTGTCCAGGAACACCTTGGTATGTCTTGACTTATGTTGCCGTTTATTATGGATTGACTCATTTTTCTCCTTTCTTGGGTTCATATAAATTGTTGGTTTACTTGATAAATACCCTGATGGTTGGAATTCCTGTGAGATCATATTTGGTGGGTTTTCATCCCACAGCTCTTCTTTATTATTTAGGTTCCCTCCTACCTCAGGAGTGAATCACTGACATACAGGAACAAATCTCCCTCTCCATCATGTTAGGGAGAATTGTATTCTCTGGCTGGGTGGAGGATGGAGCAGGTAGTCCTCCATATTTTGATTCTATTGGTTCATAGGAAAAAACTATGGACCAGGGTGTCCTCTTCCTCACATCTTGCGCAGACGGGGGTGATGCAGCTGCTTCTATCTTCAGTCCTGTACACCCTATGTATGGCTTTTCTAAGGGTTTGATCTTGTCTTGAGGTTGATTATGTCCATATGACATGCCTGCCAATAGAAATTTCTTTGGGGGGTGTACCTCCATGGCATAAGTATTTACAGGACTTTAGAGGTGATAGTGCAGAAGGGGGGGTTCTGGGATCTTGGTCCCTGGATATGCCAGTAAGTCCATGAAGCTTGGCTGCCAGAGAAGCTGGACTCTTCCCCTATGCTGTGCCTCAGGTTGGAAAGACCTCATGCTCTAGTATTCCTTGAAGGCAGTCAGGAATATCTTCCGTAATGGGTCCATTCCCTGATGGCCTCTTTCAGTTGTGACTCCAGAGAGCCAGTTGTTTAGGGTGTGAGGCTTGTGAGCTGGTGTTAGTCCTAAAGCTCTAGTCCATTGAGTTTTCAGGGCTATGTCCAGTGTGGAGCAGGGATGTGAGCATAAAGAATAATAGACGTTGTTACCAAAGATCTTATCTGCCACTTGTTTTATGTTGGTGAGTTCAAGACCTCCCTTGCTTGTGCTTCCACATAACTTAAGGGTTGTTATGGACTGAGTGTTAGTCTTCATAGTGCTGATTGGACAACCTTGTTCAGAGCCTGATAGAAGGTAGTAGATAGAGGAAAGAACTGTGCAGTGAATCATATCTTGGAGTAACCCAGTGTGTTGACCACCTGAACTCTTCCAAGTTGGGTGACCAAGCTTCAGCATCAACTTGTCATGACTTGTGTAATTTCTCTTGGTATATTGGATTCCATAAGATGGTTGTCAATCCCTCTCATCTTTACCCAGGTGCCCAGATGCCTTACAGCCTCAGAGGTGGGCTAAGTCCAGGATCACCCAGGATAATTTCCTAGGAGTTACTGTAGTTAACCTTAGCCTGGGAAAGGTCAGAGTATCCAGTCATGAGTGATACAAAGCACTTGATGTCCTATTTAGAGGAGATTCCCACAATTCAGTCATCAGCAAATGTCTTGACTGTAAGAGGCCCCTGACCAAAAATGGTTATCTTTTTCAGGTCCTTGCTCAAATTCCTGATCCACAGATCAATTGCCATATTGTATAGGATTATGTTAGAGTAGTGTAAATTAAATCCAAGCTCAAATAGAATTTGCAGGAATAAATCACCCAGACTAAAATCAGAGCTAAGAAAAGAGATGTGCACTGAAGCTTTAAACCTACAAAGCTGCAAAGGAAGGAATTAAAATGGGAAACAAAGATGATGAGCAACACATAAAACAGGAGGTGTAAATGGATCATAAAAAATAAATGGTTTTGAGATAAGGGGTAAAAAACCAGCTGCTCCTGCTTAGAAACTTTTCTCAACCATGCCAAGACAACAGCGGCCATGGCTTGAGAAGGGGATATTTTTGACCCCAAGGTAGCTTTCATCTATTGGGGAATAACTTTATTGATAGTAGGTAAAACAATCTGAAAACAAGTTTTCAGAAGGAAAATGGGGGACCATAAATCAACTGGGAGAGAGAAGCTCAAATCTGATTGGCCGGCCAGAAATATTTTCACTTCTTGGTTAGAGACCTCTGCTAAAGCGTTAGTGGCGTCATAATTTGCTATTTTTGGGCAACTGGCTGGTCAACTGCCAGGCGCCACTGGGTAGTGATATCTTGTAATCTTCAAAAATAATTATTTGGGCAAAATTCAGGGAGATGCAGATCAATTCCTTCACCATCAACTGGGGTAGCTTTAACCCATTTTCTGTCAATGACTGAATTCAAATATTTTAATACTTTCAAGAGTTCTGTTGCTTTCTTTGTCCCATTCTTTTTCTTTGGGAAATCTATCTCAGGCAAAAATGACAGTACTGTGACAGATTGGGCTTGGATGATCCCCTTGTCTGAGACCTCTGAAAAGGAAAATCCTGTCAGTCTCACCATGGGCTGTTCCACCTAGATAGTGTAGTACTTGAGGAGATAAGTGAGACATGATCTAATGGTTGGTGGAAAAGAGTGGGCTTGCAAGCATGCATCCAAGTACTTCATGGATACTCTGTTGTACGCCTTCTCTTGATCCAAGAAGACAGCCACTCCTTGCTGAGAAGCGTCTCTGGGAACTTTTTCCACCATGTTCACGTTGCTGGTGATGGTTCTAGCAGTTGTGAAGCCACGTTAGTTCTCAGGGAGGGTATAGGGTGTGAGGGTGATCAGTCTTTTCACCATGATCTTACTCAAGATCTTCTAGTCATTGTTCAAGAGGGTAATGGGTCTCCAGTTCTTAAGCTCCCTTTGGGTCCTCTATTGCAGATCAGAATGGTGAGTCCTTGGCCCCTATCATGGATGCTATTCCCATTTGCTACTGCAGTGTTGTATACCTCAAGAAGTTTAGGGTAGATAGCCTCAAAGTGATGCCTTTAGAACTCATAAGGCAAGCCATCAGAGCCTAGGGCTTTGTTCTTGGGTGAGTTTTTTATCATATCCCCAAGTTCCTCAAGTTTTAAAGAAAAAGCTGATGCATCCTAGATAGTTGTCTTGGAACAACTGAGATCCAGTTATCCAGTGCTGCTTGAGGAGAAGTAGACTCAGAAGTATACAGCTTTTTGTAAAATTTCTCTGTTTTTTTAACACTATTGTGCTTTCTTCCACTATTTTATCATATATTGTTACTTCTTTTAAGGCTTTTTAGGCTCTTCTAGCTTTAAACTGTGATATTAAAGCCTTGGTGGGCTGATTTCCTTTGATAGTAAGGGTAGTAGCAGCCATTAATCTCTCTAAGTTGGTTTGGCAAAACTCTGTCCTGGCCAAACTGCAACACACTGCAATCCAGGCGGCTGCCCATTGCAGGGAAATAGGATTTGGCTTATTTGCCTCAAGATGCCTGATTGTGTTAGTCAGTTGGCAAAAATGAGTGTTTTAGCGCAAATCAGTTTCACTGATTCTGTTTGAATCTTGTGTTTGATGTCCAATTTGATAGTAATCCATGTTTGAATTTGATCAAGGGCTGTTGAGCAACTATGTAATCAGCGGATCTATTTGGAATTTCATTTAAGGCTGGAGTCTGCTGGGAGGAGGCAAGTGAATTTATTGCAAGATGATTGGTCGTTGATCTCAGACTTTGTACATATATAACAGTGATCAAAACCAAAATGTTGCTTGGCAAAATAGGCATTACAGCAAGCGGCAACTCAGACCTGGAAAAAATGTAATTGAGACATGTTCTAGAGAAACTGTTGAGAGTTTCTGAGTTTACACTCATAATTATAGCAGGATACTCTGCTTCAAAGTCTGCTGCGTTCTTAAGGCTGTTATTTTGCTGCCATTCCCCAAACATTATAGAATGCTCAGTAAGTGGAATATCTGGTGCTTTTTCTGCTGGGTGTGTCCAAGAATTAAAATCTTGAAAAAATGGTATCTGGATGAAATTTAATCTCTTTAAGTTGGGTAAAAAAGATGTTCTTTTCCTGGGAGTCTCATGGGCCATAAACCACTATAAAGAAGAATTTCACCTCATTCCATGCAATTTCAGTAATCAGTATCTTCTCCTCCAGGTATTCTTGTCTATTGGTTGCTGCAATAGGTGACCCTTTCCAAATCAAGATGTAGCATTTCTTTGACCATAGGGTGGTGTGGGGGGAGTAGAAGCCTCTTGAATTTGGGATCATCCTCAGCGCTGCACTTGACTTCAGTGAAGCCAATAAGATCATCTTTGAGGTAGAGAAGGATCTTACTTTTCTTTGCCTGGGACTGTGTGCTGGAAAATCCTGTAATGTTCAGGTTCCCTATTCTGATTGAGGTTTCAGTAGCCACTATGCCCTAGTGGATCCTCTTGTTGAGGACCCACCAGTTTTAGTAGTGCTATTGGAGCTTTCCTTTTTGGGTGCCTTAGATGCTTTAGGATCTTTCACAGCATAAGATGATTGCTTAGTGATAGCTACAATTCTTGGCTGAGCCTTGTTTCTTAATATGATTGATTTTTCTTGAGTGAAAAGTTGAGGTTTGTCCCTGTTCCTAATTGATTAGAGAAGCAGGTGATACCTGTGTCTGAACAATTGATTTATCTACTAAATGTATCTCCACCAATGAGGTTTGGGTCTGAGTTGCCAGTTCTGGCTGGGCTGTGGCTTGGGAGGAAGAGAGTGACTCCTGGGTATTCATTTGGTCTGGTTCCTGGGCTTCCATTGGCTGGTTCTGGGTCTGGTTGGCCTTATCATGGTTCTTTTTCTGGATATGGGTGATTGTAGCCACCATTTGATACTAAGCCAAAGATCCCCAGGGAGAGATTTAAGGTCATTGATCTGGGTACCTGGAGCCTCAGGACCAGTGAACTCCTGCTGGGTGACTTTCTCAGTAGCGCAGACCCCTTCTATGGTGGAAGGGCACAGTGCATTTTGTGGCCCATGACCAAGCAAAGGGCACATATATGGGTGTTTGTTAATAGAACACCTTGAACTCACTTCTCATGATGCCATCCTCCTTGAGTATGGTGGCTCTTCTTGGGATGGCAGCAGTGATGGCGGTGTACTTTGGGTTCATTATGGTCATTGTCTTGGCTGTAGAGAGGTGAATAATGTAAGACTCTGAGCAGTTCAAACTGCACAATCTCTCATACTGTGCCAGCCCCTCTTTAAACTGAGCTTCACCTTCCACTCTATTCATACCCAGAGGAATGGTTCCAAAAGAGATAAAGAGAGTGATATCCTTGCTAAATATAGTCCTGGTGATTGGGAGGGTGAACTTGGTGACCTTTCACTTGTGTTTGGTGACTGCCATGGTAAAGATCTCCTTCACAGCCTGATCAACATCCTCCTTAGAGAGGAAGCACAAGCCAAATAAGTCCTTAATAAAACTCTGCTAGAGGGAGACTCTATTTAGGTAGGTGCTAGATATGGTCTTGGCTGCCTCCTAAAAGGTAGCCAGATCATTCTTGAAGTTGACTCTGACCCCATGGGGGACATGAGACTTGAGAATGGTGCATATTATGCCCTCAAACCATTGTTCTGAAGTGAAAAATTCCATCCAACTTTTGGTTGAGTGAAGGGTCCCTTCTTGGTGTTCTTAGTGAAGTTGACCAGTTGGTACTTCACTTAGTGCTTCTGCTCCTGGATCACCTTTTCCCAAGAGCTGTTGTTATTGTTTCTTTATCTTTCTCTTAATAAATGCCTTGTTTAAACTTAGAATATTATGTGCTTTTAACTGCTTTTAAATTATCAATTCTAAAAATTGGGATTAAGCAAATAATAACGGTGTTGTGTCAAAATTGAGGACAACAAATTCAAACAAGCCATTTTTAGTTTGAAACCCTGTTTTGGGGATGTATTATGATTTAATGTGGATTTGATGATATCCTGATGTTAAAGCATTTTTTGTGAAGAACTGTGACCCCCAGGGCAT
The DNA here is from genome assembly GCA_014839935.2 of Entomophthora muscae. Classification (NCBI taxonomy): domain Eukaryota; kingdom Fungi; phylum Entomophthoromycota; class Entomophthoromycetes; order Entomophthorales; family Entomophthoraceae; genus Entomophthora; species Entomophthora muscae. The sequence continues at coordinate 17,750 of QTSX02001653.1, forward strand.
CAAAGATGTCATCAATCAGGGTCATGGGATACTTGTTTTTAATTGTGACCTTTTTGAGTGCCCTGTAATCAGTGACCAGACACAATCCACCTTCTTTCTTTGCTACAAAGAAGATTTATGCGCCAAAAGAAGACTTGGATGGGCAATTGAGTCCTTTTTCTGGAGTTTCATTCAGATAGATTTTTAGTACATTGTCTTCTTTTGATATTAAGCAATAGATGGGGTGTGCTTTTGGAACACTTCCTTTGAGATTATTTTTGTCTTGAATACCTCTTTCAGGTGGTAGGCCTGGCAGTCTTCCTTGAAAAACAGAAGGGAATTCTTGAATTAGCTGTTGTTATATTGGGTCCTGTTTGGGCAAGGTTTCTAAATTCTTGTAATGAATAATATCATACGTACAGGTATTCCAGTCAATTTTACTAGTGTCCTTTTCCTCTTATGTTTTGGTAATCATTACAAATACATGATCTCTAATGAGGGTTTCAAGGTGTGTAGGGTAGACATGATAGTGCATCTCTCCTCACTATATAGTAAGAGTGTAGCTTTCCAAGTCAATGTGAAGTTCAGTTTTCTCATTCAATTCAGACCAAGTTCCGCTCATATTTGGCAATCAGGATAATAGGGCCACCAAGAGTAGTCTTTATGTCCCCTATTTGTGCCCAGAAAAGTTTTGCCTCCTTGGTGACTGGGTGCTCATGTTGTTTGCCATGATAACTCTTTTGGCATTGCTTTTGGTTGTAGGTTTTTTATGAGGTTGGCAATTTTTTTGTCAATTAGGAATTGATCTGCCCCAGTGTCAAACAGTGCTGTGCCCTGATATCTGCAAAAGCAGAAATTATAAGTTGGGAGTTTATTTCCAGTTTGGGTGGCAAACAGTAGAGGATTGCTGGAGGGTACTTGTATCATGGTGATTAAGTCCACGTCTTAGTCCCTGAACAAGTCTTGTAAAATGAGGGAGGGTGGCTTACCTAAGCACTACCTTGAGCTTTTTCCTCCTTGGTGATATCAGCGCCCATTTGATTTACTTGAGTAGTGTGATTTCCACTTTGAGGAAGAGAGTTGTTGGCCCAGTTGTTCTGCTTGTTAGGTTGAGGGTTCTTCTTTGCTGTGGGACTTTATTTTTGGTTGCTTTTTGCATGCAGGTTGTAAGATTTTTGTGCAGCTTTCTTTCCTTCCAAGAGTAAGTCTTGGAGGTTCTAAAAATGTCTCATGTCAAACTGGTATCTGATGTGCATGGGGAGGCCATTGTAGAAGTCCAGTTATGGCCCAGTTTCATCAAATTTGATGGTTTTGGGAGCTCAATCATGTATGCCTTCATAGACTGCAATGTACTCCTCAATGATTCCTATCATTTTGAAGATTCTGAGTTCTGTCATCATCACCATTTTGGAGTCTTTTATGACAAATTTTTCCAGGAAAGCGTCCTTGAACATGTCCAAGTCTTTGTTGTGATCAGTATGTTAGTTGAACCTCTTGCTTACAAAACGTGAGGCAGCCCCAGTAATGCATAGGATAATTTCACTAGCCCAGAGTTTGCAGGGGTAGCCCACTTGTGTAAGCTTATTGTGTGTGCTTTAAAACCAGAGGTTTTCATCTTAATGGCATAATCCTGATAAAATCCTAATTTCTGCTGAGCTTAGGCATTGAAATACAATGTTAGGTATTTTGATTGTTTTGGGAATTGGAGGTAGATTCAGGATCCCACGTGTACTGAGGAAGTTGTACTGTTTGGTTGATACAAGGACATTGTTGAAAACAAAGAACCCTGCTGGGACATCACGTCCTTCTTTGTATTTCTCCAGCCAGTGGGGAGTGCCATCTGCTGGGTTCTTTTCCTTGGAGTAATTTTCCCTTTAAGTTGTGTAGGCATTGGTAATCTACCTGTGTTACCACTGTTGAGTATATACTTCTTAGAAGTATAATGAACAAGATAAGAGGGAAAATTAATAAGAATGGTACTTTATTGGATAAGAATATAGAATAATATATAGTATCATGGAAAGCCATATACTGTTCATGTACATCATGGTAGTCATGGGGCTTATCCAAGTGATTGTTTCTCTTAAGTCATGAGGCTGTCCAAGTTGTGTTCTGCTTAGGATTCAAAATGTTTGATCCCTGTATTAGATGGTCAAATAATAACAGTGCCACTGAATTAATGATTATTTGGGAAATCATTTGGTAAGTCACTTGGAGAATTAGTTTCCCAAAAGGAAGTAATTGAAGATGTTGCAACACAAGCCAAATACAAATATTGAGCCCTGGTCCCCAGGGAATACAGGCTGCTAACCAAGAGGGCCAGTTGCCTGAGTTTTTTGGGCTTTAGTCAGAAAGATTTTTGATCACTTGTCTGCTAAACCAAGAAGTTTTACCTAATAGAGCATTGACCACAGTCAAATGCACATCACACGGGACCCTGACCTATGATGAGTGTTAGGAATTTTGACCAAGCAATTATAACAACTGAGTTTCTCTCTTTGCCTGCCAATGTATCTTATAATACACAGGGGGCGCTCAATGAGTTGCCCCTTGATGTATCTAACAACATGGATCAATATGATACAAAATCAATTTTCAGGCACTTTCTCCTAATTAGGAGAGTTGTCAATTTAACTTGCTAATTCCCCCACAAGTTATTCCTTAGCTTTGAATCTTACATGGAATACACCACTATGCTACCCCCTGTGGCTGTGTGGCTTCACCATATAGTATATTAATCACAATATTCTACAAGAAATAATACCTTTTTTAATCCATTCCTGTCCTTTATATTAAACTGATGTCTTCCTCAATAAAATACTGATCTCTAGTTGGTTCAGTTGCAACAGTGTTATCAGTGGTAGGTTGACAACCTACCTAAAAGAAGAATTCTCTCCAAGAAAGGAAGGAGTACAGACTGTATGGCTACTCCCCATCAAGAAACCATTCCTTCCAAGCCCCAAGGGGGACATCCCTGATGAGTACGTCATCTATCAAGATCAACTGGTGCTCACAAGCATGTACAACTGACTCCGCCTTAGGCAGCGCAATGCAAGTGTCACCCTGCCCCAATCAGACCTTTTTCAATGCATTCTAAATCCCCAGCTTGAGTCTTTTGCAGGTGGTGTTGAAGGAGCTGAGATTGTCAGTTGGCTCCATTCCACCAAGACCCACATTTGTATCTGTCAAGTGACTGAGTTTCAGGAAGCCAGGCATAGGTAGATGTATTGGTTGGCTTTGGACAGAATACAGTTGGGCCAGAGGGTAATGCCCACCATAGGATGGGTGCTAACTTGATAATATAGGATTTGGATTGCCCAAGAAAAGATCAGGGCCCTGAATTGAGCACCATAGTGTCTACTATTCCCGTCAAAGTAATGTAGAGTACTCCAAACAGTTGAGTGGACGTAGTCTTGGCTATGGTGGAGGTCTCCATTGGGTGGTTGGGTTGCAGGGTTAAGGGTGGAGTTGTAGAAACAAAGTAGGCAGGCAGATAATTGTACTTGTATTTGAACAATAAGGGCAGCACCTTGATCCTCTTTCCTTCACGTCCTATGTATTCAGTTTCTTCAGTCCTTGCCAAGGGATCAGCAATGAGGATGGTTTCCAAGTTGTACTCCATGTAGGCGGAGTTAAGGGGTATTTGGTAAAATGCACATGTCCAAAGGGGGCTCCTGGGGGACGGTATAGTGCCTGGGGAGGGTCTGCAGGTTATTCTCCAGAGGGGGTGGTCACCTGATGGTTTACTTGGCCAGAGTTAAGATGAAAGATCACTAAGACTAGATAAGGTAAGATTTGTTCAAACCAAAGGTTCATAAAACTTTATTATTGAAAATGACAATGTGGTCTTCACCATACCGCCGGGGTTTTTATACCATGGGTTTTTGCCTCTTTGATTTTTGCAGGGTTCAGGTTTTCAGACAAGGCACTGGTGGGTCATGGGTCTTGGCTTAGAGTCTTGAGGGCTGCAGATCCAGGTTGTGCCTGCTCTGGTGAACAGAAGTGGCAATGCTTTGTTCCATCACTACTGTTCACCACGTCACCTGAGTAGTTCAATGGTACTACCCATTTTGGACAGAATACTGGCAGCTGCTGGCAGTCATTGGCAGAGTTAGCAGTAGGTTTTGCTTTAACCTCTTTAAGGCAAGCTACAACCTCTGCATAAGTCCAGATCTTTGGTGGCGCAAGGTTAGAAGCAATCTGGTGACCATTTGTGGAATTGTCCTTGGGAGACTGGCGGGTCTTGGAGTAACTTGTCAACTCAGGTTTGCAATTTAACAAGTTGGCGGGTTCCTGTCCACTTTGTGTAACTTGAGTAGTCTTTGGAGGGTCAGGGTTCAATTCCAGGGTCTCCAATGTTGATTTCAAACCTCCAGTATTGACGCTTGATAGGTTGGCAGGTTTCTGTTCCTCTTGTTTGGGGTCATCTATCTCTGGTGGTCTAGGGTTTGACCCAACTGGTAGTTGGGTGGTTTCCTGTCTACTCTGGTCAACATAAGGCTTTTCCTGAGACCTAGGTTTCAATTCCTGGGTTTTCAATACAAGTATTAAAATGTCATTCATGACATTATCCCCTTCCTTCATGGGGTCCTTTCCTTCCTAGTTTTTTTGCAAGGTAATTTTAGATGGCCAGTTGGGTGTTGGGTAGGTTGCTTGAAGGTTCCCAGGTGCTTTCCTTGGGTGGGTATCCCTTCATTTGACTAGCACTGTGGTGTTTTGTAGTGGGTGCGGTCTCTATGAATATATTCAACTTCATATTCCTCAGAGTGTCCTACTTGGATGGGAGAAGGGTCAGTCTTGAGTTTCTGGTGGGGTAGGGAGTTTCCTTGCTTTTTGAAGAGTAGTGCATGGTGAAAGACATTATGTATCTTCCACAAGGGGGTAGCTCTAGTTTGAATGCTACTTTGCCCACTAGCTTGGTGATCTTTTAGGGCCTGCTCCTTTGGTGGGCTAACTTACGACAGGGAATTGTCAGAGGCATGTTTTGCAAATCAAAATATACTTCATCCCCTATCTTCAATAGTTTTCCAGTAATCCTTTTTTGTCAGCAAAAGCCTTGTAAGTTTGGATCACTCTGTTCAGATTCTTAAGACAGGTTTCTTGGGTGTTATGTATCTGTTCAATCCAGGCTTGCCCTGACGTGTTTGTCTCTTTACTGCCAATGCTGGGGTCCCAAGATGGGTCAAAACCATAATTGGCTTTAAAGGGGACATTCTGGGGGATGATTTGCCTTTGCTGTTGTAGGCGTACTGTGCCATGGGTAGCATCTTGGCCCAGTTATCTTGGTTGGTATTGGCGTAGTATTGTAGATATTGTTCAAGTATTTGATTCACTTGTTCATTCTAGCCGTTGGTCTGCGGGTGATAGGAAGTGGATACACAGTGCTTTACTCCTAAGTCTTTCATCACCTGATTCCAATAGTTGGAGGTAAATTGGGGCCTCTATCAGTGATTATTTCTGCTGGGGTGCTGTGTTGGGTCAGGATGTGGTCATGGGAGCGTCTAGCTGTTGCAGCGCTGGTGCAGTGGGTGGTGGTAGGGACAAAACAGGACATTTTAGTAAACCTATCTACTATGATTAAATGGCATTGAACCAGTTTGAAGGGGGAAGTTCTAAAATATAGTCCATTGAAACAGATTGACAAGGTCCTGTTGGTATGTCTAGTGGTCTTAGCAGGCCTTCAGGTTTAGATCTTTGGTGCTTGGTCCTCCCGCATGTCTTACAGCCCTCAATGTAGGCGGCCATGTCTTTGTTCATTTGGGGCCAAGAATAATTCTTCTTGATTCCTCTGAGTGTCTTGAGTCTGCCAGGGTGACCGGCCATCTCTGAATTTTTGATAGTCTATGAGAAATTTGGTCCTTGTCTCACCTTTAGGTACATATATTTGGTTATGTAGTAACAGGGCAGTTCCTTTCAACAAGAATAATTTCTTGTGGTGGCGGCTCTTGGAGTCAGAGGTCAAGTTGGAAATGAGTTCTGTTGAGTATTTGTCTAATTTCTGTGCCTAAATTATTTTGGGTTTGGAAGCTTTTATCTTTATGTACATTAGCTAGATACCTAAGCTGGCAGGGTTGAGAAGTACGTGGGTGTTATAGTCTTTGGTCTCAGATATGGAGGTAATCAAATCTGCCCTTCTTTTCAGTATGTCAGGTACTATTTTGACTTTCTCAGGTTTAATGTCAATTGTCAGAGTGTAATCAGCCAGTTCTAGACCCCATCTGGCCTGTCTCTGGTTCAGCTGTCTTGTTTTAAAGAATTAAACCAAGTTTTTGTGGTCAGTTAGAACTTTTACTGGGAATTCAGCGCCACATAGGTACTGGCGCCAATGTTTCAGGGTCTTTGTTATTGCAAGCATCTCCTTATTGTAGATTGGGTAGTTTCCTTTGGCTGGCAGCATTTTCTTGGAGTAATATGCTAAAGGATGTAGTATACTATACCCTCCTTCCTGAAGATAGACCCCACCCACTGCAAAGTCAGACATGTTGGTTTCCAGTACAAATGGTTTGGATGGATCTGGCATGACCAGGACAGGAGTGGAGGTGTAAGCAAGCTTCAAGGCTTCAAAAGCGGTGGTACATTCAAGGGTCCAGAAAAACAGGACCTTGTCAGAGAAAAGAAAGGTCAGAGGTAGAGTAATTTGAGAAAATATTTGGATGAAATTCCTGCAATAATTTGCCAGGCCCAAAAAACTTCTCACATCCTTTCTGCATTTGGGCACTGGCCAGGCAGTTACTGCTTCTACTTTGTCCTGCCCAATGGCAAACCTGCCGGTTTTCACTACATATCCTAGGAATTTGACCTCAGACTAAAAAAATTCACATTTTTTCAGCTTGGTGTGTAAGTTGGCCTTGGAGAGTTTCTCCAATATAAGGTCAAGGTGTTAGAGGTGTTCTTTGTGCAACTTGCTGTATATGAGGATGTTGTCCAAATATGCAACACAAAATTGGTCAAGGTATTCCCCTAGGATAGTATTGATCATCCTTTGGAAAGTGCTGGGGGTGTTGCACAGGCCAAATGGCATTACTAGGTACTTGTACAACTCATATTGGGGTTTGAAGGCTGTTTTGTATTTGTCTCTGTCCTTGATTTGGATTTGGTTGAACACATCTCTAAGGTCAATTTTTGAGTATACCTGGGCTCTGGTCAGTACATCACAGAGGTCATCAGTGTTAGGGATGGGGTAATGGTTCTTCACCGTAATGTTGTTCAGTTTCTGGTAGTTTACGCATTAACACATTCTGCCATCCTTCTTCCCTACAAACAGCATGGGAGACAATCAGGGGGCCTTTGAAACTTGGATAAAACCCTTTTTGGTCATGTCCTCTAGATAAGTCTTCAAGGCTACCTGTTTGCAGTGATTACAGCTGTAGATGGGGCCGTGGTGTGGTTGGGTCCCTGATAACAGGTCTATTGCGTGGTCGTAGATTGAATGGCTGGGTAGTTTTGTTGTTGCTTCTTTGCTAAACACATGTTCCCATTTCTGTAGGGGTTAGGTAGTATCCTGACGCTAGGCTCTATCTTTATGGTTAAGAGTTTGTTGGGTGGTATTCTGCTGGGGCTTATACAGAAGGGAACAGTGTCACAAGATTAAAGTTGTCCCAACGTACCATTCTGTTCACAATAGTTCAGGATAAAGCCTTGTTTTTCAGACCAGGAGTTGCCCAGTATTAGGGGGTGGGGTAAACCTGGAAAGCTGATTAAGGGGGTTGGGTACACGTTCTGTCCAATTGTCAAGGGAAGTTCCTGTTTGCACTTGTAGCCAGTGTCCAGGGAACTGTTTCCCTTGGTTACTTGTAGGCTGCGCTCTGAAGCTGTTAGTCCTAGTTCCTTTGCCAGGTTGGCATCAATGAAGCTTTCATTGGCTCCTGTGTCAATAAAGGCCTCTATCTGACGCTTGATTCCCATACAGTCTATGGTCACTTGGATGAATTTATAAGATTGCGTAGAGGTGTTTATTTGCGCCAAGGATACAGAAGGTGTATTCTTCTTAGGGCATGCTCTGGTTAGATGCCCGGCCTTGTGGCATTAGAAACACAAACCATCTTGATAGTGGTGTTGTAGTTCTTTGGGGGACATTCCTGATCAATTTGGCGTCACAGTTCTGGCAACACAGGTAGGGTACGGGTTCAGACCTTCCTGGTTTAAGCTCAGTCCTTTGCATAGAGGCAGTAGTTCCTCCAGGCTCAGTGTGGGCAGATGGTGTTTCAACAGGTCTTTCATGGCTAAATTAACTCCTTTTATGAAGATAATGGCGGCTAATTCATCCTCCAGTTGGGTGTGAGTCTTCAGTTTAAGGAACTCATCCACATAAGCTTAGATGGGGTGGTTCCTTTGTCAGATCTCTAACAGAGAGTTCAGCATGTAGTATATGGTGTCTTGGTTGTTGCCAGTGCTCATGAGTTTGGCCCCAAATATCAAGTAGTCAAGGCAAAATTTGAAATCTTTATTGGTGGCTTTTCCAAACCAATCTAGTGTGTTTCCTGACAGCATGGCAGCCACCCCCAAGACTTTCTTGGTATCACTGGGGTATTTGTTGGAGTTGGCTTAGAAGTGGAGACAGAGGATAGGCATGGCTTGGCAAGCTTCTTTTAAGGTGAGTTTGCCCATCTGGGGCATGTTCACCTTGGTTGTGGTCTGGTTCAATATCACGTTTTGTACTTGTGATGTGGCTGTTTTCTGGATTCTTCCCCAAGTGTGGGGTCTTTCAATTCTTGGGCGGGTTGGTTTGTCATCCATGAAAATATCAGGGATGTAATTGCCTTATGGGTGTTATAAGTGATTATCACAAAATAAGAATACAAGTTTCTTCAAGTGTTAACAACATCTTGGGGCCCAGGTTACCATGTTTTTAAAATATTGTCATAATTTCAGCAAGCCAGGCTTAGGTAGATGCATTGGTTGGCTCAGGACGGAATACAACTGGGCCAGAGGGTAATGCCCACTATAGGATGGGTGCTAAAATGATAATATAGGATTTGGATTGCCCAAGCAAAGACCAGGGCCCTGAATTAGGCACCATAGTGTCTACCATTCCTGTCAAAGTAATGTAGAGTACTCCAAACAGTTGGGTAGACGTAGTCTTGGCTGCGGTGGGGGTCTACGTTGGGGTTTTTGATTGCGGGGTTAAGGGTGGAGTTGTGGGAACAAAGTAGGCAGGCAGATAATTGTACTTATCTTTGAACAATAAGGGCATCATCTTGATCCTCTTTCCTTCACATCCTATGTATTCTGTTTCTCTAATCCTTGCCAAGGGATCAGCAATGAGGATTGTCTTCAAGATGTACTTCACGTAGGCAGGGTTGGGGGTATTTGGTAAAATGCACAGGCCCAAAGGGGGCTACTGGGAGACAGCATAGTGCCCGGGGAGGGTCTGCAGGTTGGTCTCCAGAGGGGGCGGTTGCCTGATAGTTTACTTGGCCATATTTAAGATGGAAGATCACTAAGACTAGATAAGATAAGATTTGTTCAAACCAAAGGTTCATAAAACTTTATTATTGAAAATGACAATATGGTCATAACCATACCTCTGGGGCTTTTATACCATGAGTTTTTGCCTCTTTGATTTTTGCAGGGTTCAGGTTTGCAGACAAGGCACTGGTGGGTCATGGGTCTTGGCTTAGAGTCTTGAGGGCGGCAGATCCAGGTTGTGCCTGCTCTGGTGAACAGAAGTGACAATGCTTTGTTCCACCACTACTGTTCACCACGTCACCTGAGTAGTTCAATTGTACTACCCATTTTGGACAGAAAACTGGCAGCTGCTGGCAGTCATTGGCAGAGTTAGCAGTAGGTTTTGTTTTAACCTCTTTAAGGCAAGCTACAACCTCTGCATAAGTCCAGATCTTTGGTGGCTTAAGGTTGGCAGCAATCTGGTGACCATTTGGGGAATTGTCCTTGGGAGACTGGTGGGCCTTGGAGTGACTTGTCAACTCAGGTTTGCAATTTAACAAGTTGGCGGGTTCCTGTCCTCTTTGTGTGACTTGAGTAGTCTTTGGAGGGCCAGGGTTCAATTCCAGGGTCTACAATGTTGATTTCAAACCTCCAGTATTGACGCTTGGAAGGTTGGCGGTTTCTGTTCCTCCTGTTTGGGGTCATCTATTTCTGGCAGTCTAGGGTTTGACCCAACTGGCAGTTGGCAGTTTCCTGTCTACTCTGGTTGACATAAGGCTTTCCCTGAGACCCAGGTTGCAATTCCCAGGTTTTTGATATAAGTATTAAAATGTCATTTATGACACTGAGCCCATGTGGGTTGCCACCACACCTGGGCGCCTTACAGGGCCTTCTGCAGTGTGGTTTACCAACTGGGCCAGCCAAGAGATAGATGTCACTTGGGCATCATTCAGAGACGCTGCAAAGTCCCGCTAAAGTGAAACCTTTTCAACCATTGTGGTGGTAACTCATCTCCTGGCCATAAAACAGACCAAGTCTGTCCCTGAATACCTTGCAGCTTGGCAACAAGCCCTTGTTGTTGCCCCAGAAGCTGTCATTAACAGGAATGTCATGATTCTTACTCTAATAGACAATGGGCTAAACCCCCATATCTGTAAGTGGGTTCCTGTGAGCTGTTGTACCTCCATTGACAACTGCTACAAGTCCATTGTGGAGGCTAATAACCTGGCTTCAAGGGGCTTCTAAAGATCTAATTACACACCACCTCAGCTTATATCCTTCACCTGACAGTGCCCACAATTAGGTAGACTGCTGCCAGTCCTGCCAAAAAGAAAGTGGGGTTAAGTGTCCCTGTTAGGGGGTGCTCCAATTGGTACAAATTGAGGACCCAGGAAAAGCCTGGGGATTTAGATACAAGAGTTTCTGCGACCCCACTTGACCCTCACTCTCAATCCCTCCTCACAAAGAACCCTAGTAATTACAATGTACACAATATTGAAACCTCAATGTATTCCAGGTCCATAGTGACAACCCTGTTCTCCAAGCAAGCCATTCTTCAAATAAAATCACCCACTTGGCCTACCCCTTCTGTTTTTGTGAGAACACCCACAAACTTCTGGTAGGCACTGGGGCTAATCACACCATGGTTGAACAGGCGTTTTTCTGAATCTTAAAACTAGGCCAGGTTCCCAGCCAATTCAAGGCAGTATGAGTAGCTGGCTCCTGTAGAGTGTTAATTACCCATGAGACGGTTCCCTTCTTTGTGAGAATGGGAAACATCCAGGTCAAGCTCTCCGGGCCAATCATGGCAGGACTCAGCCACAGCATCCTTGCTAGTCTTGACTGGCTTTGGCACAGCCGCCTCTATATTGACTTGGATATGTCTGTAATTACCCTTAACAGAAATGGGGTGGGGTTCCATATCTATCCTATCAAAATGAGCAAGTTACTCCATGATAACAGATTTTTTATAATCACAAAAACAGGTATGTATGATTTCAAGGAGGAAACTAGACTTTAATCAATTTTCAGTTGAAGTTATCTGCGCCAAACCACCTGTGGCCCCTCCCTTGACCATTTCACTTCCACCAGCACTTGCTGCACTCCTTTAGGAATACAAGGACGTTTTTAGTGAAACACTGGACCATCTTCCCCCTCCCCAAGAAATCCAACATGCTGTTCAATTGAAAGGGTCACTGCCCAAATCATTTCCCCTTTATTGGCTAACACCAAATGACGACAAGACTCTCCACCAGCACCTTGTGAACGCACTCAATAAGGACTTTATTGGCCCCTCCCTCTTGTCATACAGGGCTGCAGTCTTCTTTGTAACCAAGAAGTATGGGTCCTTCTATTGGTGATCAACTACTGCGCTCTAAAAAAGGTGACTGTAAAGAAAAATACCCCTGCCACTGATTGACAACCTGTTTGAAAGGCTTGGAGGTGCAAAGGTCTTCAGTAAGATTGATATCATTGCAGGGTACAATCAGGTCCGCATTGCACCAGGGGATGAGGGAAAAACTGCCTTGAGCACATGCTATAGGTTGTTTGAGTGTTGTGTCATGAACTTTGGAATGACCAACGCTCCCTTCACTTTTTCCATGTTGATGAACAAAGCCTTTGATGATTTGGTTGGAAAATGTGTTGTTGTGTACCTTGATAACATTATTGTCTTCAGTCAAGATCAAATCACACATCTCCAACACCTCTGTGCGGTCTTTGACACCCTTTGTAAAAACCAGCTGAACAAGAAGCCTTCCAAATGCCAATTCCTTTGGTCAGAGCTCCTATTCCGTCTGCACATTATCTCTGCCCAAGGGATAAATCCCAAGCCCGCCAAAATTAAGGCAATCACCAGAATGCCACCCCCCACCAATGTGGGCCAGGCGCGTACATTCTTAGACATAGTTGCATACATGCACAAGCTTATTCCCAACTGCAGAAAACTAATTGTACCCCCCACTGAACTCTTAAACACAAAAAAGCACTTCCATTGGACCCCTGCTAGAGATCAAGCTTTTGAGACATTGAAGCAAAGACTTAAAACTGCACCTGTATTAAAATTCCCCAATCAGAACTGCCAGTACAAACTTGAGACTGATGCCTCTGACAGAGCCATAGGGGGCGTGCTACAAGTGGAAACTGACAAAGGTATCTTTCTCCCCGTGACATATGAATCCAGGAAGCTTTCTGACTCAGAGAAATGCTACATAATACATGATAAGTAGTTAGCAGCAATTGTGCACTATGTCAATAAATAGCGCTGTTACCTGAAGGGGCCACTTTTTCACCCATATCCTAACAGATCACAAGTATCTCCAGTAATTCAACACTCAGTTGCACCTGTGTTGTGATCTGAGAAGTGGCACAGAGACACAACGGGAAATCCTAACCTTAGGATTGGATTTGTACTAAGTATTGGTTAGAATGGCAGGGAAGGCTATGCAATACCTTGTGGCCCTTAATGAATAATATCTGCTAGACGTGGCTAGAGAGGCGCAAAAGTACGTGGAGACACATAGACAAAAATGTGAATAGATCAAATTTTTATTGGGTATAGAAATTGGGATTATATAATTTATAGCTTTACCACAAAACAGTACATGGATGGTAAGATCACTTGCCACAAGCATGAGTGGGGCAAGTGAGTTGCGCAGAATCAGGAAACTGAACAATTGTATTTCCTAATTTGGAGCCAGAATCATTTTGAAGGGCAAAAGCAAAAGAGAGATATTTGTCCTCAAAATAACCCAACAAAGGCAAAATCAAAACATGATGAATGGCAGCATTCACAACATTTCCCCCCTCTAGATTGGCCTTAGGGGGGTGATGCTTGCGGAGGAACTTGACATGCAAATAAGCAAAAGGTTGACCACTAGAGAGGAGTTTTACAGTATACTCTGACCCTCACTTGAAGGTCACTTTCAAGGGCCCAATCCACAACAAGTTTAGTTTATGAGCTCGTCCTCCCACTCTATGTTGATAGTAGAGAACATGGTCCCCAATGTTGAACTCAGGCAGGGGGATCTCCCAGTATTGTCAGGGGAAAGCTTTAGCAGCTTGGTCTTATAGGCAGACATGTAGGCAGAGGACTGGATATTAATGATTTGATTGACTAGATCCTTTATATGCTCATCAGGATTCATAGCCTTATCAGAGGAGAGTAGGGGTCCTCAAGAGCAATAGGGTAGTGGCTTCACAACCATACAGCATAGAAAAAGGGGATTACCCAGTGACACAATGCTTTCTAAGGCAATAGGCAAAGAGAGCAGCAGGTAAGTATAGATCCCAGTTGGTGGCGTCAGAATAGGTGAGTTTCCTCATGATAGAAACCAGAGTTGAGTTTGCGCACTCAACTGCCCCATTGGTGGAAGGATTATAGGGACAGAGAAAGACTGATGAGACCCCAAGGCTTCAAAAACAGATGTCACTAACTTGACGTTGAAGTTATTCCCATTGTCAGACAACTAATACTTGAGGGCAGCCATGGCAGAAGAATACATCTTTCAGCAGAAAGGCGGTGATTGTCTTGGCAGTGATGTCTTTAGTAGGGCAAGCTTCTACCCATTTGCTAAAATGATCAACAGCAATTAGGATAAAGCAGCAACCAGAGCAGGAGCAAGGGAGAGGCCCTACAGCATCAATACTGACAGTGTGAAATGCATGTTGAAGGGGACTAGCTTGAACTCATGAGTAGTGGATTTAGTTCTTTGGAGTTAGCAGTTGTGACAACTAGCAATAACATCTGGGATCAGCAAGCAAAGATTTTCCCAAAAGTAATTCTTCTGGAGCCAGGCATGGGTCTTGGCAGCGCCTTTGTGTCCCGTCTTCTTATGAGCTTGAAGCACCAACAAAAGGCAAAGACTAGGCCTTACATAGGGCAAGTAGTGGTACTTTACTTTCTTGAAAAGCTGATTGTCACAAATAAGAGTGTCTTCAGATAACTTAGAAATGGCGACTCAATCTTCTTCTGTCTTGTTCTCCCATGACAAAAAATATCCAATTAGTTCATACAACCTGTCAGCCTCAGCAGGGTGTAGGGCGAGGATGGGCATTCTGGACAGTCCATCAGCATTCTGATGTTGAATCCTGGGGCGGTGCAGCACAGTGAAGTTGTACCCCTGCAGGCAGAGAGCCCATCTAGCTAGTTGTCCTTTTGGTTCCTTGAGTTTCTGTAGCTATTTAAGCAAAGTGTGGTCAGTAACCACAGTGAAATGGGTGCCATACACGTGATGGCAGAACTTCTTGATGGCATACAGTTCAGCAAGGCACTCCTTCTTGGTTACGCTGTAGTTCTTCTCATGCTTATTCAGGACGCAGGAGGTATAAGCTACAGGGTGATCCACACCCTAATCATCCAGTTGAGCCAAGATAGCCTAATATCCAGGTCACTAGCATCAATATAAAGGATAAATTCTTTACTGTAGTCAGTATATACTAGGATGAGAGCCTCTTTGATTTTCTGCTTGAGGGTCTCAAAGGCTTGTTGTTGGCTGACAGTCCATTTAAAAGGGACATTACGCAGCAGCTGGACCAAGGGCTTGCTAGTGTCAGCAAAATTGGGGATGAATTGTCTATAATATCCCATCATACCCAGAAAGACTTGGACCTCTTGCAGGTTGGTGGGCGGAAGCATCTTGTCAATGGCCTCAACTTTCTTAGTCATGGGGCAAATTCCTGTCTGAGTCACTTCATGTCCCAAGAATTCAACGTGTTCCTTGAAGAAGGCACACTTATATGGCTTTAACTTAAGTCCAGCTTCACAGATCTTTATGAACACTTCCTTAAGGTAGACCAGGTGGTTGTAAAGGTAGCACTGAAGACAGTTATATCATCTAATTACACTAGGATACACAAGAGCTTCAAATCATGGAGAATGGAGTCCATGGCTTGTTGGAAAGTAGCTGGAGCATTGCAGAGCCCTTGCAGCATTTGCATAGGCTCAAACAATCCTTCAAAAGTGATGAGCGCAGCCTTCTGTCTATCCTCAGGGAAGAGATCACTTGCCAGTAACCAGAATCCAAATCTATGGAAGAGAAGAACTTGGAGCCCCAAGGCGGCAGAGAGCATCATCAATGAGTGATAAGGGGTAGGAATCCTTTTTGGTTAAGGAATTCAAGTGTTGGTAATCCATCACAATACAATGATTGCCATCCTTCTTTTTCAGTATGAGTAAGGTGGAGGCCCATGGACTTTGGGAAGGAGCAAGCAGTCCAGTGTCTAGAAGTTGTTTGAGCTCTTTAGACACCTGAGCATCCTCTACACAGCTGCGGCAATAGGGTTTAGCGCAAAAGGGGGAGCATCACCAGTATCAATCTGATGAATGACGTCTTTGGCTAAACCATAATTGGTGCTATCCTTAGCAAAGATATCCAAAAACTGATCCAGTAGGTCAAGCACCTCTTTCTGTTAAACCAGAGATAGCTGCGGGAAGACTTGAGCAGTGAACAATGATAGTACTTGCAGCTCATTCTCAGGTAAGTTGAAGTCTTGGAATGTATCAAAGGGATGAAGTTATAAGACATCAGGAGCATTCAAAAACCTTCCATTGCCAAAAACCTGCCCTCTAGACACATGTATGGGGAGAGTAGTCAAGTTGGCAATCAGCAGTTGAACAAGGTCTTTATGAAAGACATCCAAGATTCCTGGACAGAGATAGGGTTTGTTGCATCCTAGCAAGGGAGGATAGTACAACTCTAGGAATGTAAACTCAGGCAACTCATACAATATTTGAGATTCTAGGATAGCCTGAGACCCAGGAGGAATAGTCACAGCAGAAGTGGCCAATAAAGGAATCCCTTCAGATGCAGGACAAGCCATATGAGGGCACTTCATGTTGGAGGAATGAGTACAGTATTTTAAAGTGAAAACACCAGTGGGATATTCCAAGGCATATATCTTGAGGTGCTTCCTGGGAATTTTAATTGGCTCTTCAAAGATCAAAGGGACCTCATACCCTAAGATAGAGAGGTAACCATCTTTTAAGTTGATGATCCCATTGTATTCTCTAGGGAATTGAGTACCAGCTAAGAGATAGTAACTCCCATTCTCTAAGACAACAGCAGGTGTGGCCAGAGTAGCTTGCCAAACTGCATGGGAAGAGCATAATAAGCTTCTATAGCGCAACTCATGGATAGCCCAGATGTGTTATGACAGGTGATAGTTAAGGTCGGGGCAAGTTTGAGCTTCTTGACAAGCTTTGAGGAGATAACATTAACAGGAGATCCAGTGTCCAAGACTGCCTTAATTTTTACCTTCTGGATGGATATTTCCACACAAGTGGTAGCACAACCAAAGGGAGGGAGGACAGCCAGAATATCTTGGGCTTCTGCTAGTTCTTTGTCCCACTTTTTGATCAAGCATCTTAGGCCTGGGAACTCTTTATAGACCGTCTGGAGAGGAAGCGAGACATATACATTTTTGAACACAGCGTCAGCAACCTCAGCAGCTTCTTTGAAATATTCAACAAACACAGGAGATCTCTTGGCTTGAGTGAGGTAAGGGTGAAAAACTTCCTTGGCTTCAGGCAGAGGCTTGGCGGTTGTTATAGCTTTCCCAGATTGTAGCTTATAAGGGACTGCAATAGTTTCAGGGATGGCCAGAAAAGATTACCCATAGGCATTAGGATCTTCTATATCAGAATCATCTATGTCAGAGTCATCAGATATATTGTGGAATAGCAGCATAATGTGAGGAGCCTCAGTGTCAGCAGGCTCAGAGTCAGCAATGGAGAGGATAATTGAAGGAGACTGTGAAGAATTGTTAACTGAGAGTGTCTCTCCCTCTAGGTTGACTGTTCTTTTCCCGCCTGTTCTTTGGGATCAACTCCTTCAATTTGAGGATTAGTGCAGACTTGTTAATGGTGACCTATCTGTCCACAGTTATGGCAACCCTGGCATTGAGGGGGATTCTGAAAGTTCATGGTAAGGACATGTGGGCCACATGAAGACAAACCAGAGGTAGAGGTGGCACAATTCTCCCGCAAAACTGCCCCAGAATGGGTAAGATGCATATCCTGCAACAGTGTCTTTATGCTCTTCATGGAAGAAATCATGGCTTTATGGGCTTTGAAGTGAAGGCACAGAAGTTGGTTAACTTTGAGGGCTTGAGCGCAAGCCATATAGGCTTCATGAGCTGTCAACTGTCTGCTTGTTATCAGTTGCTGTCCTTCCATGTAGAATCTGTCTGCAAACTCAGCTAGTGTCTCTTTAGGCTTGAAAGCAATATGCATGAAGGCGTCTTTCTATACTTCCAGGATAAGGTCATCACCAAACTTGTCAATCAGAAGCTGCTTCATATCATCCCATGTCTCAATGGTGGGCAGCTCTGGCACTACTACCTCTTGAAAGGTCGGGTATAGACAGGTCAGAATATGTTCCTTCTTAACCTCATCTGAGGCCCTTCTCATGGCAGTTTTGTAGATAGTTAGGAAAGCTGCAATGGTCGAGGTTTTGGGGTTGAAGACTTGCTTAAAGGTAGGCTTGAAGTGAGCTTCTGGAGTTGGGCCACCATTGTTGCTTTGAGTACATTTATGTGTGGGGAGAATTCTGCTTTGGACTTGGTGGGGGACTGTCTGGCCCACAGCTGGCAAACGCTTTCTTCAAGAGTAGTCAGGTTTTTAGCAGTGCAGGTGCCCGTATTATTAGCTAGGGTGATCTGCCGCTCAGTAACATCCAGGCGCTGACCCTGTGCTGTTACTACTGAGGACAGTTCAGCCAGTCATGAAGTAAGAGATGGACCCATCAAAAGGCAAGGGGCAAACCTGTCATTTACTGAATTTATCACTTCACTTAGTTCTTGTACATCTATATCAAGCTCAGAGTGATCTTGCTTCAGGAGGTCCACTTCATTGGCTAGAGCTATCAGCTCTCTAGCACAATGAATGTGGGGGCTCCTTAAAAGCCAGGGCAGCACCCATCTTCACAAACAACTCCAGGTGGACTAACAACAAATGCCATTGCCTCCTGCAAAGTAGCAACCTCTTGTTGTAATTCAGCAACTTGAGTTGTCAGAGCAATCACTTGGGGATCTGGCTGAGGAGCTTTGATAGGGAAATCTTGACTGCAAGTGAACACTCTTAACTCTTGAATGGCACCCCATAATCTCTGCTCTCTATCTGCCAAATCATCAGATGGAGGAGAAGTTGGGGCATCTGGTTTGGGTGTAGACAATTCATTCACTTGAGTCTGGAGTTTGGCAATAGTAGCGGCGGTAGCAGCCCTTTCTTGATTGAATTCCTTGCCAAGTTCATGGAGGTCTTTTGCAGCATGGACTGATACTTGCTTTAATTGGTTGAAGGAGTAAGCACTGAACTTGTATAGTTGCTGCACAAGTTGTTCAAAGTCATTGAGATAGGCATTTATAGTGGAATCTACTTGGGCGCGCCAGGGCTGTTCCAACTGGTGGAACTCATGAAGATGCTCTCTGACATACTTGGGGATGAACTGGCGCATTTTTTCAATGGAATTGACCAATCAGGATTGGGAGGTGACAGAGTTGCTCTGATTGTCTGATACTAAGGAAAACAGGGAGTGGATCCACTGCTGGTAGGCCGCAAACTGATCCCAGTGATGAGTGATGGCGGCTTGTAGAGATGAAATATCCTAAACATGGAGCTCTAATATCATTTGATGATGGGCTAAGGCAGGTTGTACAAAGGATGACAATAAGTATTCAGCGGAGCCAGCTGCTGAGAGGAGGTGCTGTGGAAATTTTGGAGCTACAATCAATTCATAGTATTCTGCTCGCTTGAACTGAAGCTGGAGGTGAGAGATGGCTCTATCACAGGCTATCCCAAGGGCTACTGCCATGACTTGTTCCAAGTCAGGGGTATCCAAAGGGTAAGCCACTAGGCAGGAACCACTCCCAAGGTTCAGCACAGTAGGAACAATAGGCGGGTTGGTGATGTCTTCCTCAATAGGAGGACTGGTAATTTCAGGCAAAGTTGGCTCTTTTATGGGAGGAGGCAAAGGTCCTGAAAACGTTGTTGCAAAAGGGGTAACCAAGGGGCTTACAGCCCCTGTAGTGAGCACCATTTTTGTTGTGATATGAGGTGCAGCACAGAGTCACAACAGGAAATCCTAACCTTAGGATTGTATTTGTACTAAGTCTTGATTATAATGGCAGGGAAGGCTATGCAATCACCTTGTGGCCCTTAATGAATAATATCTGCTAGACGTGGCTAGAGAGGCGCAAAAGTACGTGGAGACACAAAGACAAAAATGTGAATAGATCAAATTTTTATTGGGTATAGAAATTGGGACTATATAATTTATAGCTTTACCACAAAACAGTGCATGGATGGTAATATCACTTGCCACAAGCATGTGTGGGGCAAGTGAGTTGCGCAGAATCAGGAAACTGAACAATTGTATTTCCCAATTTGGAGCCAGACTCATTTTGAAGGGCAAAAGCAAAAGAGAGAGATTTGTCCTCAAAATAACCCAACAAAGGCAAAATTGAAACATGGTGAATGGCGGCATTCACAACAACCTGACTTTACGCCAGGAAGGGTGGGTCAAGTGCCTGTCCCTGTACTAACTTTACATCAAGTACAAACCTGGAAAGAACTTGTCACAGCCAACGCCCTCTCCAGACTTTATGTAGCATCTATCACAGGTAGACAATGGCTTAGATCCTGACTGGCCGATGCTCTATCTATGTCCTAAGGCAACCTGCTATGAAGGCCTTAATTCTGTGATCATTTCCAAGCTAAAAGACAACAAAATCCTTTCACCACTAATGCTGGTATTGTCTGTTGCCGGGAAGAGACAGGTGAGAAGATGCCATATATTCCCACCACATACCAAGGGGATACCATACTACACTACCACTGCACCTTGGGTCACATCAGTGGATGTAACCTCTTCAAAATCATGAAGCGTAAGGTTTGGTGGCCCCGTATGCGCCAAGGCATCTTGGAACTCCTTGAGACATATGTGTTGTGTGAAAAGAACATGTCTAAACCTGCACCCCCAAGTCTGTTCTGCCCATCAAAGCCATGGAATCCTTCAAAAAGTAGGCCCTCAACATTGTTGGACCTCTCCCTAAAGACAGGCTAGGAAAGTAGTACATTATTACAACCATTGACTATTTCACCCATTGGCCATTAGCATGGGCAACCACTAACCACACCACCATCACCTGCTTCACTGGCAAATAAATTGTGGCCCGCTTTGGGCAACCTAAATGTCATATCACAGATGGTGGACCCAAGCTTGTAGGGCACGTCATGAAGGTGTACTGTGCCAAGAATTCCCTTCAAAGATTAGTCACAACTCCATATCAGCCTCAAGACAATGGACATTTAGAGCGCTTAAATGGTTCACTGGTCCAACTAATTGCCAAGCTCTCACAGGAGCACCCTAATACTGTGTGGACTGAACATCTGCCAACGCTCTGCTTATCTTACAAGCAAGAATTAACAGGGTCACTAAGTTCAACCAATTGCCTTGGCTTTTGGAACACCTGACAGCTTGATGGTGGTAGAACAGGGGAAATTACAATCCACAGTTGCCAGGAAGCCCCCCTTGTTGACTACTCCCTCCCTGAGCCAGTGGCATGCCAAATCCTGAGACATTGAACACAAGCAAATTGAGGGGGACAAAACACCTTGAGGCCAGGTGAAATCATAAGGTGATCCCGTCTATGCCCTCAACCCCAATTTGGCCAAGTTAGAACCCAACCACATGGGACCCTTCAAGATAGCTGCAGTCTATGACAACCGCACCTATCAACTTGAAGATGCCCAAGGAAACACCAAAAATTTTCACCACAATTGCTTGAGCCCCTGCCACACCATTCCCACACAAAGTTTGTTCATGCGGACCTTCCCAGATCTCCTGCAAACTCCAATCCTGGTGTCTGGCAAAAAGCAGGGGGCAAAGGGGGGTATTGCAACCAAATCTCCAGATTCCCTGCCAATGTATCTAACAACATGGACCAATCTGATGATAATATCTAACAACAGGTACTTTCTCCTAATTAAAAGTGCTACCAATTTGACCTGCTGATCCTGCACAAGTTATTCCTTGGCTCCAATCCTTACATGGAAAATACCACCATGCCACCCCCTTGTGGCCCGGTGGCTTTCCCCATATAGTTAATTAATTGCAGTATTCTATAATAAACAACACCTTATTCTTATTATTCCTGTCTTTTCTGTTGGACTGTTGTCTTCCCCAATTCAAATACTGAATCCTCATTGGTTCAGTTGCAACAGGGTCATGTTATAATGTACTAGAAGACATTGCTAGCATCCCAGGGATTAACCTTGTAGAAGGTATAAGAAGAATTAATCAATTACAGCATAATCATCTTTTGATTTATCTTTAACCAAGTTGACTTTCATATTAATCTTTAAGACTTCTGTGTGATCATAAGCCATTTTTGAACAATAATCATGTTTCCATTCAATCCTGGCTCTTCTGATACAATAATACTCATATCCTCACATATGACTGTGTTCAAGCAAAAAACTTTGCCCTATAATATTAAATAATTGTGGTGGTGTAATGCAAAAAGTGCAACACTGAGGTAGCCGCTTGCCAAAAAGAGTGTCAGGCAACCATCCACTTGGAAGTGATCTTCCAAGATGGTGAATGATTGAAGAGGGATTTAGACCAGTCACTAGAGATCCCACAGGCAGAGACGCCATTCCAAGGTGAAATAGCTCTCCAAACAGGCAGTATCAACCCAACAGTGGATTGAAGCAACCTAATAAGAATTACACTCCCAAATAGCTAAGAAGGAAGGCAGAAGCCAGAGGACAGAAGACCTGGGGTTTGGCGGGTTTCTTGACAGACTGATAGTTCTGAGGTTCTTCCTTTTGGGGAGGATTGTGGGACAATGGGGTTGCAGTGTACCAGACTCCTGGAATTAATCAGCACCAGGATTTCTCTAGGTAATGGGATTCAGGAGAGGCACCAGAGTCAGCTTGTGTGCCCAGCGCAATGCTGGCTTTGAAAGCCTGCAACAAGATCATCCAGAAAAGCCATTTATACCCAAGAGATTCCAAAATGGAAGACTTGGGAAATCTATGGTTTGGATTGAAAGGTTTAAGTCAAACTAAAATAAATAGTAATTCACTTGGGTGAATGAAGACTTTATTAATTAAACAATTAATAGAATATAGCTTACCAGCCTTTTATAGCATGGTAGCAAGAAAATGGTTTGGAAAAGAAGTAAAGGAAATGAGGAAATTTGGGGAAGTTTCTGTCAAACCTGGAGCAGCTGGGAGTTAAACTAGAGAATTTAGAATAAAACTACATCAGTTTTATTTGCAAAGCATGATTACTGAGTCTTTCCCCAGGATAAAGACTAAACCAAATGAACAAGAGCTTGAAAAGAAGGCCTATCACTCCACACAGAGGCTGGAGAACATGGTACAGGATTAACAACAGAAACAGAGCTAAAGGACCCAGAAACTGCATAGGAAACATCCACAGACTCTGCAACGTCACCAAGAGCAATTAAAGCATATTTCAAAGTTGATTTGGCTTTGTTCAATTGGCTATAACCAAATTTAGAAGTTAACAGTTGTTTGAGCTTAAGTTCATCATTAACATGACTATCTAGATGACTTATTAAGTCCAGAGAAGACGCGGGTTTGATCCCCATCCCAGATTTAATTGAATAATTAAATTCAACTGGGACATAATTAAAAGGTAACAAAGAGAAAATACTACTTATCAACCCATCATTTCCTCTAGTTTCCAATGAACCTGATATAACTTACTCCTTTAAAATTGTTACTTCCAAGTATTTGTTGACAGGAATATTCAAAGAGAGATTCCTGACAAAGAGTTAAGGCTGAACCCAAAATTAAACCCTCTGATGAACACCCATCAACATCAGATCCCAGCGCCAAATCAATGATGAGTTTGCCAGGGCTACGTGATACAGGGAATAGAGATGGAGAAATAGAGCATTGTCACTTCTATTCTCCAATGCCATCCAACCCAGAATTAGCTGTCCATGAAGCCTCCCCTAAATGCCAAAGTTCCATTAGAAGAATGCCCGCGGACCTAAAGCTCACAAACTTTGGAGATGCAAATTTTAATAGTATAAAGACCCTGCTATGATGGGAATGGTGATATTGGGATTCTGATAATAAAGTTAAATGAACCTTTGGTTCACACAAATTCTACCTTATCTAGTTTTAGTATTCCATCATCTCAACTCAAGCCCCTCAGGCACACAGGCCCTCGCCACTCCCACTGACCAACCTGTGGACCCTTTGCCTGTGTTGTTCTGTCCACCAGGAGCACCCTTTGAACCCAAACATTTCACTGAGTGCCCTCCAAACCCTGTCTATTCCAAGTTTACCCTGGAAAACATACTTCTCTCTGACCCCTTGGAAAAAGCTAGAGTCACAAAAAAATTGGCTGTGAAGAAAGTGGCACACAGTTCTGCCCAGACTATTCTGCAACAAGTATAATTATCTGCCCACATACCTGGTACCAATGTCACCACCTCCAACTCTGCAGCCTGACAGCCCATAAGAATTTGCCACTACCAACAACACCACTTCCACTCAGATGTTTGGAGTACTCTATATTACTCTTACTGGCTTGGTGGATTCAAAGGTGCCCAACTCCAGCCCCTGGTCCTTGCTTGGTCGTTTTCTATCTTATGTTTCAAGTTGGCTCCCTTCCTATGGTGGGCTTTACCCTCTGGCCCAGTGGTCCCTCCGCCCGTGTCAAGCAGCGTTCCCGCCAACAATCGGTATCCTGATACTATGACACTTCTATTCCAGAAATAAAAATTTTGAGTATGTTATATTTAAAGTTTGTTGAATTTTTTAAAAATATTTATCGAGAGAAAGCATATTCTCAATATTCAATTTATCTATCTAATAGCATATTATCTAATTGTCATCGGTCTTATCATTTTTCCTATATACTCTTTCTTATCGTCACTATCAAGTCGTTTTGAACTATTCACTCATCTAATTGTTTTGTACATTATAGTCACTACCAATTGGTTCTGTTGAATTTATTGTCTTCTTGCCTAGCTTTTATAAAATGAATATAAATCCTATTATAAATGTAATTTTTGAAAAATTAGATGTTGTAATTCCTTCTTATTTTTCTGGACTAGCGATTAAATGCATGTTAAAACGTATCGCTAACTGACAAGGCAACTGGCTTTTGATATTGAGCTGGCTGGTCCTGTTCCACAATAATGAACTTCAGAAACAACCCCAAAAATAAAATCAAGAATTGGGGATTTATGCGTTGTATCAGCTATTTGGATTGTGGGTTTTCTTGTCAGAGCACCCTTTTAAACAATGTAAGGTGCAACACCCTCTTTTTGCATTCGAAGTGCATGCTAAATGCAGCCTTTTTTAATCCGGTTAACATCTACTGTTTTTAGTTTTATGTGCAAGTTTAAACTCTCTCCTGTCGTTAAGTATCTTTAATTTTAAAAATACTATAGTTTTGCTAAAAAAAGATAAAATTAAAAAAGTCTTATCCCCCTTAGATCCTAATTTAAGCAAAGCACTTTTAAATAGTGCAAAAATTCCAACTGATTTTTTTTCTTTGGAGTTTCTTTACAAAAATCTTTTAACTTTTATAGCTGAGAGCTTCTGGGTTTCTCAGTAACTTTTTTACTTTTAAAGACTGGGTCTGGATTTAATTGCTTGGTACTATATATTATAAAGCGACTATATTTTTTGTTGTTTTTTAACCCTGAAATTCATTTGCCTGACTAAGTAAATTTTCGTTAAAAAAAGAAAAAGCCTTCTTTAATAGCTATCTTGAATTAAATGTTTGTGATTTACCTTGCTATATAACATAGGTACAACCAGTTTAAATTCTGTTAGTCTAAAATTGATAGCTTATTTAAAGTTTCTTATCAAAAACTTGATTAAAGGTTTAGCACTTGGACTCATAAGCTTCAGTTAGGATTCATTTCTAAGTTTTAATTGTGAATGGTGAATACTTGCCACAGAAAACGAGAGAATAATTGATGTTGTATTAACCCAAACTTTTTAATCCCTAAAACGTGTCCTTTTTTTAAACCGATCTATTAGCCTAGCAGAATTTCAAATCTCTTTAGTAAAAAGAGAGAAATCCACTCATTGTTTTGAAGTAGTTTAGCCATGAAAAATTTAGGAGAATTAAGCTCTAATATTTTTCCTTCTGTAAGCTTTTCTCTAAAAGTGTGCATTCACGTCGCATATGCTACTGAAATCTACGGTTGATTATATAGCATTAAAGGCGCTATCCGAAATCAAAGCTTCTTCAAAGCCTTCTGGCAACGGTATCAAGGTATCTTTTTGAAGTTTTTGTTCCTCTAACGCTTTAACTTATTTAAAATTGGTCAAAAACCATAAATACTTACAGTTCGTATTTTTTACGTTTTACTATTAAGTTTAACATGTTTTAAGCTTTTTAACTTTATCCTCAAATAATTATCAAATATATATCTTATAAAGTTAACATTTCATATGTTCTCTTTGAAATTCAAACTATAAATCAACCCCCTAGTTTTACCTTTTTATTTGTGGTTTTTAACTAGCCTTCAAAAAAAAGAATGAATAAGTTTTATCACCATTCTAACCCAATTAAACTTTCTCTACTTGCTTTACTCTCTTTCTCTAACATGGATCAAAAAACCATTTCTTCTCTTTCCAAAAAATACACTGTTACCTTTATTCAAAACCTGTATATCTACCAGTCTTTAAATATTTTGGGGTCAGATCATTGCTCTTGTTTGTCAAATTTTTGCTTTAGCTTGGTATTTAACTTCAAACTGAAATCATTTCATACCTCTATCTTGTTTGTTATTTTTGTATCAAATGGCTTGATCTATAATTAACAAAAAATTGGGTGGTTTGATTTCCAGCCTTTGTGTTAAGATAAAAATCTAGGTTTTCTATCATCTGTATATCATTAACAAGATTGAATTAATAAGTTTTAGACAGCAAATTCAAAGCTTAAATCAGCAAGCTTTTCAATCCAACAGCTTCTTAAATATGCCCCGCAGCTTGATTTTGATGTCCTGAGCACCCAAATTTCAACTGCACCTTTGGCAGATGTCTCAGAAATTGTCAAGCCAGATGATCTCTAACCTTCAAAGTTTTTTATTAGATTTAAGAATTAAAGCTAGCTATTTAACCTGCGCTTAATCTATAAATATACCTTCTATTGATTCGAATCCGCTTTAATAGCTTTTGTATAGTCATCATTAGTAAGTCTGTATAAAAAATAAACTTTGATTTGTGTTGACAACTTAAACAGAAAGTATAAAGATTCAATCCATATGGTGAGAAACAGCTTGAAAATTCTAGAAAAGGCTAATACACTTGAATAATCAGGTTTAAGCCTTTTGGAGTTCAAGCATCAGCAACTATAGAAAATCACATGGCATTTAAAAGCTAGAGTACTCAAATGCATAATTAATGTTTGCATCTATAAAGAAGTCCCTTGCTCAAGTATTTTTTAAAGAAAGTAATCCATTGATTTTTCACCAATACTAACTCTATTTGAATTTCTAATCTTAGAGTTAGTCAGGCATATAAACCTGATTTCTATTTATTACCAAGGCTTCCAACTTCTTTAAATAAACTGGGTTTTTCACTTGCTAGTTTCAAAAATATGCAACCAGTAAACAGAATAAGCAACTCTAATGCATAGCTTTCTTGGAATCTACAAAAAAAGTGTCAGAGCCTCAATAGTACATATCAATTGCTTCAGTTAAGCATGTACCTTTCAGAAATTAAACTCAGAAGCTGATACCAGACAAGGGCTGGCTTGAGCTTGAGCTCAGATTTAAAAGGCAGTGCCAAATCATAATTAATTTTGTAGTTAACTGAGACTTAAATTCTCATTAATTTTAATGGTTTAAAAGAGTTCTTGGTTGTCAAAAAGAAATTTTAAGGCTCACTTACAATTAGAAATACTAGCTAACATTTAAAAATTGACTGCTAGTGATTGTAATGTACTTCTGCCATAGTAGATTCTATCATGCCTGGATAGGCTACCCCAAACATCATAATTATGAAGCAACACAATCAAATAAATAGTTAATAGATCTAGTCAATTTGAATCTGACAATCAATTATAAATAGGTTACATCTATATCCATCCAGCCAAAAATCAGCTGCTGACTTTGAGTTAATTAAATATTTTATCTGGAATATTCAGGCTGTATGATATTTAATCACCAATAAAAAATGTATCAGAAACTTTAGATTGAGATATTTTTTTCAAAATAAACTAAGTTCAGCAGTAAGTGACAAATTGTAAAACTGTATGGCTATGCTGCTACAATTTTAAGATGAACTGAAAAGCTGAACATGATCCCAGAGTATATACTGACTTAGTTTTTTCATTAAACTCTCAAGAACTGAATTATCCACCAAAGTTTGCAAAGGCTTTCTAATAAAACTACATTTTATAATTTTCTTCTGAATAAGGTCATCATTGTTGGGATTTTTGACCAAGTGATGATGTCAATTATGAAAGAGCTTGCAGGATAGAATTACAACAGCCTAACATCATAAAATAATAGTATAATATATATGATCAGCAGTGGACTTTCAACTGTTACAATAAAATCACCCAATGGTAAGTGCTGCCTCACTATGTCACTTGAGAAAAGCTCCAAGCGGCGCTGCAGCACCTAAAAAATATTTTAGGTGTCAAAGTGCTGTCCTAATTTTAAATCAAGTGGCACTGTGTCAGTTGGAAATTATTCCAGGCATCGCCTTGCAAATATTTTAGGTGCCAGAGCACCACCTTACTTTTACATCAAACGCCACAGCAGCATTAGGTTCAAATTCCCAAAATGCAAATCCACCTAATTATTTATATTTCTAAGCAAAAAATTTAAAGTATGTTCAGGATAAAAAGAAGTGATCCCAAAGCTAATAAACTCCCATACCAGAAAGGGCCACCTGTGCTGGGTGAAGAAGAATACAGTATATTGATTGATGTGCAATATGCACCCAACCTAGATTACTGATTACCCAGAATAGGGGTGTGCTAGAATGTCCTAAAAGTCATTGTTAGCATCACAATGAGTAACCCTGAAGAAGGTATAAGAAGAATACTGTCAAAACAGCAGGCTTGACCCGCCAACAAGGTTTTGAGTAAGCAAGTTTGTGACCCGCAACGTGATTATCCAGTCACATGAAGCCAGACTAGGAAGTCAACTCAAATTGCCAAATTCAACAACATGAACAAATGATAATCCCTTATTGTGGATACCTTGTTTTGGCGCTTGACTCATTACCAGGATCAAGCCACCCCCTTCACCATCCCACTGTGTGATCAACACTATCATGTTCCTGTTATCCATGACTCACATTAACTATATAATCATTATCTCTCAATAAAGAATATTATCTAGTTTCTAAATATTTCCCCCTTGTAACTCTACTAAAACAACACAGTTACAACAATAAATTAATTATAATAAAGTTATCTTTAATCTGCAAGTACTTCTGTGTAATCATAACTATCCTTCAAAAATAGTTATGTTTTCATTGCCCCTAGCTCTTCTGATACAATACTAATCATATCCTCATAAATGAATGTATTCAAGTGAATGCTCTGTGCCCTATATTGCTAAAGAAATGTGTTGCTTTAATGCAAAAAGCGCAACAATCATTGTTTGGGATGCTCAGCTATGTGCTATAAACCCTGATTCTAAATTGTATTGCCAGTGGCTATTGGGAACATGTTTCCTGTGTTGCACACTCTTGTCCCCCATAATGCTGAACTTGTTGGTCTCAATGAGTAACTGTCTGAATTAAACTGCTCAGAATATTTACTTACTGTATGTCACCAATCATAATAGAACACACTCTAATGTAAACAGCTTTGAAATTTTAGAATTAAGCTTTTGCATATACAGACCACTAAATGTTAACACTTTTTTAGTAAGCAAAACCTACTTCTTCAACATTTTACCTACTGTAGATTCAGAACCTAAAGGTAAAAATGCAGGATTGTCAAATTCTTTTGCATAAACTCACAAAATTAATGGAATATTTTTCATCCTGTTATATAAAAAAGAAAGTTGTTCTGAGATGAAAATTACTCCATTAAATTGTTGAGTTCATTCAAAAGAATATGACAATCCCGCATTTTTAACTTTAGGTTCTGAATTTACAATAATAAAAAAGGGATAAATATTATTTAGAGTAATTTAATCATGTAGATTTCAAAATAAAGAATGATACATGACAGCTGCAAAAATTAATAAAGTCATTCTATTTGATCTTAATATTAACTTAGCTAACTTTACTATAAAATTATTTTTTTACTCAAAAATGAAACAAACTCATATACTAAAAAGCTACATACAATAGATTTAGAGCCTTTAAGAAAAATTTCAGGATTTTCAAATACTTTTCCTGAGTTTTAAATTACAATTGCAAGCAGCTTAGCTGAGTTGAAAATATAATACTTAATAAAACCACTCTTTTTATTTTAATTTTTTAATTTTTAAGATCCAACTCCTGGGTGCAGATAATTCAACAAGTGTAAGACAAACCTCCCAAAGAGACATGAGAGATACATGAATCAAAAATGTGGGATTGTAGTGTAAAATTTGGTATTCTCTTTGATTCTATCAAGCTAAAGACAGTCTGAAAAGACAATTAATACTAAATTGTGGTATTTTCAAATCCAAGAGCTAAATTTTAAAATAATAAATTAAGTGAATTTGAGATGAATTTAATTAATGACCATCTCAAAACAGAAGCCAGAGGATCTAGTGTGGATTCACACTAATTCTTTTAATGATCATTGGCATTCTTGAATAATAACCTGTTCTATTCTAGTACTGTAAATTCAGAACCTGAACGTAAAAATGCAGGATTGTCAAATCCTTGGTCCAAATTTTGAATCACTTTTGCGGGCAACTCAGCTGAGTGAAAATTAAAATATTAAATAAAATTAACTGTTTAATTTGACTTTTTTGGTTTATGTAAATTGGCAAATTTCAAATCTCTTGAGCAGATAACTCAACTAACAAAAGACAAAAGACAACAAACAAATGCAGGATTCTAATGTACAATTTGAGATTTCCTGTATTTCAAACAAATCAAACAAATCATGCAAAAATTAACAAATCTGAAATTGCGGGATTGTCAAATCCAAGAACCAAGTTTTAAATCTTAATTGCAAGGAATTTGAAATAAATATAATTTATGGGCATCTCAAAAAGGATGCTAAAGGATCTAGAGTGGATTTGTGCTAATTCTTTTAGGAATCATAGGTATTCTCAAAAATCACCCTATTACAATTTAGGACAGCTGAAATTTTGAGCGTAATATTCACAAAATTGACATATATAACAAAGAAATTGACTAAAATATACACATCTCTTTTTGAGTTTAAAATTTTTTAATAAAAATTTATTATGTCTTCTTTTAATAACAAACAAATAAGCAAGCTGTTCATTGTCCTTGACAAAATCATGCAGGGCTACACTGGGTCTCTTAACGGTGAAGCCTCCCTCTATGGCCACTCCCAACCCGCAGGCCCCTCCGCAAGCACTACCCAGGAGTGTGTTCTTTCTCCTGCAACTTCCAGCATGGCCCTGTTTGCCCATCATGCACATGCAGCTGCCAACCCAAATCCTGTATCAACAATGGCATCTGAGCCATGGGGTCACCCAGAGAGCCCAGAACCCCAAAACAGCCAATCAGATGGCATTGACCAGTCCCCAAGATAGACACATCCCTCCCCCAGCTAATCAGCATGTGAGACGCAGAAGAAAATTAATCATTCTGGAGATTGTTCTTGAAATGGTTGAAAAGCAAGGGAAGCTTATGTCCCTTGGGGAAATTACAGCCACAATGGGGTTTGCAAAGTCCACTGTGGCTGCAACCCTGCAAGCCCACACCAACTGTGGCCCCCCTACCAAGAAGACCCCAAATGGTGCCTGTACTTAAACTGAAGGTGATACAGCCCATCCCCTTATGATGGCCATTATGGAACGTGACCCGCGGATGCCCCTGGTCCAAGTATGTCTCCAGTTGGGACTCCACAGCATCTTCACCAACAAAAGAACAGTGAATTCATGGATGCACGGAGTCGTGGTTGCTGCTAGAATCTTGTTCAATCAAGTTCTCAGTGGCCCCATTTTGGTGGATACCAACCCCTACAATTCAACAATTATTAATTTTATCAAAGGAAGGGCAATGAGGGCCCGTAATGACGTAATATTCCTGTTGTATGCTAAGATCTTGGCCAGTATCCAAGACTTTGGAGAGAAGCGCATCCAATCTGACGTGTACAAGCGCGGCCCAATCTTGTATTGGTTTGTTGGTGTTTTATTGGCAGTTTTCCCATTGGGTGTCAATTATTACTCGGCAATATCAAACACCGCAGATGGGTATGCCTACCAGCAGGAGCTCAAGGACATGCTGGAGGAGTGGGCTGCCCAAAACGCCGTGCACACAGTTGTACTGAGTGCAGAGATGGAGCAGCAGGAATGGGCAACCCAAGAAATTAGGGCTGCGGGGCATACCTGCTGGTCCTACCCCATCAAATACGCTGACATGCATCTTGCAGATGTATGTCTACAATTTTGGTTCCGCTCTCAGGTGCTTAAAGCCTGCCACCTACAACAAACTATGCACCCAAATTGATAAGGGTTATGAGCTTTTCCCTTCCGCGTCTGTCCAGGACTTATTTGATCTCATCATCTTCTATGCAAGTGATAGTAATAAGTCCAGAAAGGACCCCTACCTCCCCTCACTCCAGTCCATCTGTTTTGTCAAGCCAGTATATGTGACGGAAGAAGAATTCAAGCAATTGAAGCAAACCGCTCTTGCTGCCCCTTCCCAGTCAACAAACCCTGCCTCCCCAAGCCCCCATCAAGCCACCTGCCTTCCAACCCTGACTCCCAAACCACCACCCATTCCCTCACCACTATCTCTGATGCTGCCCCTTTCACAGGCGCAGATGAAGGTGATGTTCATTCTACCCATTCCCTCCCCTTCTTGCCCTTTGATTAGTGAATAAATATTTTCTTTATGACAACTTATTAAAATTTATATCTCTCTTTCAATTCATAATTAATAATATTTTTTTTATATTATAAACATTTCCCATAATTAACACAATGTTGTACATTTTACAGATAGCTTAAAACTATGAGCATACATATTTTTCATCATCATTAATAAATTGAAGACAATAAACGTAAATATTGCAATAGAATATTGCAATTAGACGTCAACTATTGATATTTTGATATTATGTGCATAACTCAATGCATTTTGTTTAATAAATGTCACTGTAAACTAGGCCTTTTTCATTGTAATTTATCTAAATGGACTTTGTTTATATAAGAGAGCCAATAACGCTTAGTACAAATATTGATACATATGAATTTTAAAGCATGTATATTTACCTATTGGTAATAATTCTGTCTTCTTTTTAGTTAGATTTTGCAAGGTAATAATAATGTAATGTGTTAATAGAATACTGTTTATTGTCATTAATTGGCTGATTTTTTTTTCTGTGGCAATTGTTCATTTTTGGATATCTATGTACTAGTATCCAATTGGTTGGTTTCACATCCAATCACACAGGCAATAGGAAACGTGGTTGCCACTCCAACCACATCTGGTCTTGGGGTGGCGGCTTGATTTCCTATTGCCTGTGTGATTGGATGTGAAACCAACCAATTGTATACTAGTACATAAATATCCAAAAATGCACAATTGCCACAGCAAAGAAAATCAGCCAATTAATGACAATAAACAGTATTCTATTAACACATTACATTATTATTACCTTGCAAAATCCAACTAAAAAGTTGACAGAATTATTACCAATAGGTGAATATGCAGGCTTTAAAATTCATATGTATCAATATTTGTACTAAGCGTTAATGGCTCTCTAATATAAACACAGCCCATTAAGATAGATTACAATGAAAAAGGCCTAGTTTACAGTGACATTTATTAACCAAAATGCATTGAGTTATGCACATAATATCAAAATATCAATAGTTGACGTCTAATTGCAATATTCTATTGCAATATTTACGTTTATTGTCTTCAATTTATTAATAATGATGACAAAAATATGTATGCGTCAAAGATAGTACTATAAAAGCCAGTTTTTTGATGGAATTCAAACAAAATGTCAACTATCTATAACTTGATCAACAAATTAGAAGCTCACCTGCAAAAGGTTGGTGAAATAGAAAAAAATATCAGGAAAATAGTAATAGGAAAGCTGGGTAACAAGGGCCAGCCACTAATCCAGTCAAAAGAAGATGCTATTAACAAACTAAGAAATATTATAGACAAAAAGAATAAAGAAGCATTACTAAATCTCCAGGGAACAATTCTACCAAGTCTGAAGTTCAACAATGCAACCTACAATTTGTGGGAGTTCTGGCAGAGGGCCAAAGAAAATAAATAGATCAAACTAATTGAAGGAAATGAAGTTCCAAAGGAAACTAACACCAATGAAGAGGAAAATAATCAAATAAAACAGACAAAAACAAAACACAAGCAAGAAGCAGGAGCGCTTCACAAAATACAGAAACTTTATCAAATGAAAATCAAGAGGAAGCACAAGTTACAAGAAGAATAAGAAAAATTAAGCCTAAGAAAATTAATGAAGAGCATCCAACGCTCATGAAGTTTGCCGATATGGCACCTGTGGCTGAGGGGGCCACAGGGGAAACAATCAGTAAGTTTTTTATGTTTAACTTATATTTATTCTAGTCATCACCAGGGATGGGGATGGGGTCACAGAAGTGGCAGCTTATACACCAAGTTGGTTTTATAGTGGTTAACAGTCACTGGTAGCCCCTGTAAAATAAATAAATAAATAAATAAATAAAATAATTCAACAGAATATGAATAATTTTTCAAGTATT
The DNA here is from genome assembly GCA_014839935.2 of Entomophthora muscae. Taxonomy (NCBI): domain Eukaryota; kingdom Fungi; phylum Entomophthoromycota; class Entomophthoromycetes; order Entomophthorales; family Entomophthoraceae; genus Entomophthora; species Entomophthora muscae. The sequence goes on from QTSX02001653.1 coordinate 51,980, forward strand.
GAAGCTAAAAATAGGGAATATTTACCACCTGCGGGGTGTTTGCTGTGGTACAGGGAAGCATATGAAATAGGATCAAGTATCAACTTCAAAGAAATAAATGAAATTTGTGGGGATATCAAACTAAACTTTGATGAATATATATACAAAAGCATTCAAAGATTCCCCTTCACAAACATCAACAAATATGAAAAGAATTTTAATAAAAACCGACTTTAAAATAGGAAATGAATATTTGAAATCTGCAATTTTTAATGAAGTTTTTAAGGCACTATCAAATAAAGTCGGGGATGCAGTCCTTGTGAATAATTTTAAACCTTTATTTATTTTGTTTGCCAAGACCTGGGGGGCTTATTCAAGTCAGGCGCTCCCAGAACCCTCTTCAAGTTCAACTAAACATCCTATATCAATAGGTTAGTTCAAACACTCAAAAAATTATGTATGTTCTTGGAAAAGTATACCTTGCAAAGAATCCACATTGTGGTATACCTGGGAATCCTCCTTCCCTGCATATTAAAAACCAACATCAAAAAGTTGGAGGATGTACCTATTCAAATGGATATTTGCCGCATAGCCCTCAACTGCCAGAAGACACCACAGGGATATAGGACAGTCAAGCACATCCTGTATGGCTTATTTGCATTGGCAACATTATACAGGTACTATGTGCCCCCTGAAAAAACCTATTGATCAATTCACTCACCTGCCTTCCTTTTATCAAAAGGTCAACAACCACTGGGGTACAGGGCGCCAACCCTCTAGCAATCACATCCAGGGTTGTCCACCACGTAAAGAAGAGTACATGGATCTAATTAGACGCTTTAGCCAAAAATTTAATTTTGGGGTATAATTCCCCAGAATAATCACATTCCCTTTGCAATTAATATCCCCCAATAAATATTTTCCCCTTGCAAATTAAATTTCTTTTTTTAACTTTTTATATTTTAATACTAAAATTTTAAATTGAACTATGTAATAATAAAATGTCACTATAAAAATTTTAATATTTCATATTTCAATACTGTAAATTCAGAACCTGAATGTAAAAATGTGGGATTCTCAAATCCTTGGTCCAAATTTCAAATCACTTTTGCGGGATGGCCTTTTTTAATTAAATTGATTTTTGTGAGTATTTATTTGAATATTTGAAAATGCAGGAACTCATAGACACTGTGCAAAGTTCAAGTTGAGCTGCATATTTCCTATGGACAAAATGAATTAACTGGAATCAGATTTGAAGCGTTTAAATCCATCAACCATTTTCATTAAGTTTACTATGTTTTTTAAAATTGCGGGATTGTCAAATCCAAGAACCAAATTCCAAATCACTTTTGAATGCCACTAGTAAACTCAAATATTAATTGCAGGAACTGGAAATTAAATTGAATGTACAGTAAGCACACTAGGAAACACCAACCCAAATCAAGAAGCTCCACCACAACTAAAATCAAATGAAAAATTCAATCTCATTAACCATAATTAGACATAAAAAGTTATTAAACTTTAAAATCATCCAAACCCAAAAAAGTATACAATATTTTTCACTTCAAATCACGGATATAGAAACTCTGCTACTATTCAAGGCTAAATCAAGAGAAAACAACTATCCACAACTAAACCAATAACTCCAAATAAATACATATTTAATCTAAAATATATATTTTTATTTTATTTTTATGGACTGTCAATTGCATTCCCAACTAGCTCCTGCACCAGCCTGCGGGGCAGCCTGTCCACGAGGGCGTCCCATAGGGTCCAAGAACAGACCCAGAACCCAACTTGAAGGGAGTCATCCCAATACACAGGCCTCCCAAGGTGTCATTGCCAGCCAACCACCTCCCGCGTCCCAGGCCCAATCAACCAGCTTGAATCCCAGGCAGAAGCCACTCTCAAGGCCTGCTACCAAAGTCTCCTACACCAGGGTCACCAGGAACACTGAGGTTACTTACACCTCCACCGTGTACCCAGTCGTCACCTGGCCCCGCACTCTTGACCCAAGAGTTGCCACTTCCTGCCCCCACGTCTTTGATACCTCCTATGAGCCATTGGCCACCACTGAAGAGCCATCTGCGCCTGTATTGTATGCCACCATTGACAGCGCCAGCGCAACCAAGCATGATCCCACCTTCTACACAAAGGTCCCCATCCCCTGTGCTGAGCCTGGTAGCCAGGATGCCGTGGTACCTGCCAAGGGCCTGCGTCAGTTGATGGATAGTGAGCGTGAAGCTCTCCTCAACTGCTTAAACAGGGGAATGGTGGTTCAGGATATTGCGTCCCAATTTGGTGTCACGGCCAGGTACATTGCCGACATCAACACCAAGTATGGCAACACCGGGCAAATTGCCAAATCCACCAAGGCTAAGCAGCATCCAAAACTCTTGCAGCCTGTGCACATCTACGCAATCAAGCAGTGGGTAGCCAGGGATTGCCACCTGGACACGCTTGCTGTCCAATTAATGCTTGCCACAGAATTCCGGCTTTCTGTTTCTAAAACCCTTGTTTACAAAACAATGGTTGATTTGGGCTTCTCTTGGAAGGTGCTAGGAGTTTCTCTGTACAACAGAAACAGTGAAAATACCATTGAAGATCAACACATTTATGCCAAGACATATCTGGCACTAAAGGAGACTGGCAACGTACAGTTCTTCTACATTAACAAATTGTTGTTTTCCTCCTCACTCAGGTCTAGGCATGGGTGGGTCAAGAAGGGGTCCAAGGACAGCGTAGCCCATTGTGCAGCTGTCTGTTCCCAGACCTATTCCATGGTCGCGCTTCTTGGTCCTTGCAGGTTGGACCAATACCAAATGATCAAGGGTTCCCATAACAGCGGGACTTTTCTTGATTTTCTCCGAGTCTCAAGGAGTACCTTTGGATAAATTACAGCGGCACAACAAACGTTGTTGTGCTTGATAATGTTGAGCTCCACAAAGTGGATCTGGTTGTGTCCGAGTCCCCCCTATTGACAAGAATAGTCACTCCTCTAGCCACCGCCTTGCTGATTGTCCAATGAGACTTCTCTTCCTCCCACTGTATTCCCCATTCCTGAATCCAATCAAGGAGGTGTATGGTTGGATCAAGAATAAGGTGAAACAAGGCCTTCCGCAGGACACTGAGGACCTATTCAATATTTTTGAGGTCAGCCAATTTGCGATGCCACCTGATGTGGTTGCAGCATTTTACAAGCACTCGGAATCCTTTCTCCTCAAAGCCCTGGCCTCTGAGCCAATCAGATAAATGGGCGCCCCGGTTTTATTTTTTATTTTTATTTATTTTGTTTTTATTAGGACTCAAATTATTGTTTATATATAATAATGGGACGTTTGATTGTATTATAGACATTTAAGAATACTAGAAAAGGTAAGTAAAATTAATTAAACTAGATAAGAGGGATTTATTTTTATATGATGCACTGAATATTATTGGCTTTTGTGGTAATAAATAAATAAATAATAAAAGATAGAAAAAAATATTTTATTTAAATAATTGTGAATCATTTTGGTACTTTGACTTTTCTAAGCCACAAATTGGACCTTGCGTGTCATCATCTGCTCCTTGATATTTCAGTGCCACTGTAGCTACACGACACGGCAACCAATGATTTTTATGTATTCCTTACTAATTTGTACTTAGGACGCAGTTCAAGTATATTAAATATGTTTATCAAATCATATTACAAGGGAAAGGTAATTCGAGTTGTAAACAATCATTTGTTTAGAACAATAGTGGAGCGGGCCGCATGATGCAGATAAATTCAATTCTCCATGTTTATCTTTGTGATAAATGTACCAATACTCAACAAGATAATAAATAATAAATAAAACATTTTTAACTTATTTTTAAATATTCAATGTGGTCGCAACTTTAACTATTATCTTGTAATATATTTAGATATATTAATACTATAATTTACCTACTAAAAATTAAAATAAAAAATAAAATTTTAAAATAAAAATATAATTAAAAATCTTAAAAGTTTAATAGTAAAGGTTAAATGTTCAAAATACACAAATTTTTTATTTAATCATGATTTATTCAATATTAAAATATTCCATATTAAAATATTAAATATTTTTAATAGTAAAATATTTAATATTAAAATATATAATATTAATATTAAATGTTTACTATTAAATATTTTAATATTAAATTATTTTAACAGAAAATATTTTAATATTAAATATTTTTTATTAAATATTTTTATATTAATATTTTACTATTAAAATTTTACAAGTAAAATTTTAAAATAGTGAAGTATTTAGTATTAAAATATTAATATTTAAATTTTAATATTTAAAATAAAATAAATTAAAAATAAAAAATAAAAAGGTTTTTTTTGCAAGGGAAAATTACTTATTGGGGGAATGCGAGTTGCAAGGGGAATGTGTTTATTCTGGGGAATTATACCCCAAAATTAAATTTTCAGCTAATGCATCTAATTGGGACCACATACTCTTCTGTATGTGGTGGATGACTCTGGCGCTGATTGCTAGGGGAGTGGCGCTCAGCACCCTGGTGGTAGCCGAACGTCTTATAAAAGGCAGACGGATGAGGGAATCAATTAGCAGGTTTTTTGGGGGGCATGTAGTACCCGTATAATGTTGCCAATGCAAATGAGCCATACAGGATGTGCTTGACTGTCCTATATCCCTGTGGTGTCTTCTGTCTGTTGAGGGCTACACGGCATATGTTGATCTGTATAGGTACATCTTCTAATTTTTTCACGTTGGCTTTCAGTATGCAATGGAGCAGGATTCCCAGGTACACCACAACGTGGATCCTTTGCAAGGTATATTTCTCTGAGAACATGCATAATTTTTTGAATTTTTGTATTAACCTATTTATATAGGACGTTTGGTTGAACTTGAAGAGGGTACCGGGGGACGCCCAACTTGAATCTGCCCCCCAGGCCTCGGCAAACAATATCATTAAAGGTTTAAAACTATTCACAAGGACTGCATCCCCAACTTTATTTGATAGAGCCTTAAAAATTTCATTGAAAATTGCTGATTTCAGATATTTATTTCCTATTTGAAAATTGGTCTTTATTAAACTTTTTTGTATTTGTTGATATTTGAGAATAGGAACCTTTGAACGCTTTCATATATGTATTCATCAAAGTTCAGTTTCAAATCCCCACAAATTTCATTAATTTCTTATATTTTGATTGTTGATCCTAGTTCATAGGCTTCTCTTATCCATGGCAAGCACCCCACGGGTGGTTGATATTCCCTGATTTGAGCTTCACTATTAAAAAACATATTCATATTCTGCTGAACTATTTTATTTATTTGATTTTTATTTATTTGTTTTATAGGGGCCACCAAAGGCTGGTAGCCCCCATAAAACCAACTCGGCGTAAAAGCCGCCACTTCCGCGACCCCATCCCCATCCCTGGTGATGACTAAAATAAATATAAGTTAAACATAAAAAACTTAGCGATTGTTTCCCCTGTGGCCCCCTCAGCCACAGGCGCCATATCGGCAAACTTCATGAGCGTTGGATGCTCTTCATTAATTTTCTTAGGCTTAATTTTTCTTATTCTTCTTGTAACTTGTGCTTCCTCTTGATTTTCATTTGATAAAGTTTCTGTATTTTGTGAAGCGCTCCTGCTTCTTGCTTGCGTTTTGTTTTTGTCTATTTTATTTGATTATTTTCCTCTTCATTGGTGTTAGTTTCCTTTGGAACTTCATTTCCTTCAATTAGTTTGATCTATTTATTTTCTTTGGCCCTCTGCCAGAACTCCCACAAATTGTAGGTTGCATTGTTGAACTTCAGACTTGGTAGAATTGTTCCCTGGAGATTTAGTAATGCTTCTTTATTCTTTTTGTCTATAATATTTCTTAGTTTGTTAATAGCATCTTCTTTTGACTGGATTAGTGGCTGGCCCTTGTTACCCAGCTTTCCTATCACTATTTTCCTGATATTTTTTTCTATTTCACCAACCTTTTGCAGGTGAGCTTCTAATTTGTTGATCAAGTTATAGATAGTTGACATTTTGTTTGAATTCCATCAAAAAACTGGCTTTTATAGTACTATCTTTGACGCATACATATTTTTGTCATCATCATTAATAAATTGAAGACAATAAACGTAAATATTGCATTAGAATATTGCAATTAGACGCCAACTATTGATATTTTGATATTATGTGCATAACTCAATGTATTTAGTTTAATAAAATTCATTGTAAACGGGGCTGTTTATTTTAATTTATTTAAATTGACTGTGTTTATATTACAGAGCCATTAACACTTAGTACAAATATTAATAATTTGTTCATTTTACAGCCTGTATATTTGCCTATTGGTAATAATTCTGTCAACTTTTTAGTTAGATTTTGTGAGGTAATAATAATGTAATGTGTTAATAGAATACTGTTTATTGTCATTAATTGGCTGATTTTCTTTGATGTGGCAATTGTGCATTTTCTGATGTTTACGCACTAGTATCCAATTGGTTGGCTTCACATCCAATCACACAGGCAATAGGAAAACAAGCCGCCACACCAAGACTGGATGTGGTCAGGGTGGCGGCTTGTTTTCCTATTGCCTGTGCAATTGGATGTGAAGCCAACCAATTGGATACTAGTGCGTAAACATCAGAAAATGCACAATTGCCACATCAAAGAAAATCAGCCAATTAATGACAATAAACAGTATTCTATTAACACATTACATTATTATTACCTCACAAAATCTAACTAAAAAGTTGACAGAATTATTACCAATAGGTAAATATACAGGCTGTATAATGCACTAATTATTAATATTAGTACTAAGCGTTAATGGTTCTGTAATATAAATACAGTTCATTTTGTTAAATTATAATGGAAAAGGCCTCATTTACAATGGATTTATTAAACAAAATGCACTGAGTTATACACATAATATCAAAATATCAAGAGTTGACGTCTAATTGCAATATTTCAATGTAATATTTACGTTTATTGTCTTCAATTTATTAATGATGATGATGAAAATATCCTCGGCAATAAGTATATGCTACCACATCAAATGTACAACATTCTTTACACATGGAAACTTATAACAAAGTAAAAAATATATTATTAATTATGAACTGAAAGAAAAAATCAATTTTAATAGTAGTCACCAAGAAAAGATTTATTTACTAATCAAAGGACGGAAGGGGAGGGAATGGGCAGAATGAACATTGCCTTCATCTGCGCCTATGAAAGGTTTGGCATCTGAGATAGTGGGGAGGGAATGGGTGGTTGCTTGAGAGTCAGGGTTGGAAGGCGGGTGGCTTGATCTTGATGGGGGGGTTGGGGAGGCAGGTTCTGTTGACTGGGGAGGGGCATCAAGAGCGGTTTGCTTCAATTGCTCAAATTCTTCTGTCACATATGCGGGCTTGACAAAATGGATGTAGTGGCGTGGGGGGAGGCGGGGGTCCTTTCTGGACTTATCACTATCACTTGCATGGAAGATGATGAGATCAAATAAGTCCTGGACAGACGCGGAAGGGAAAAGCTCATAGCCCATATCAATTTGGGTGCATAGTTCATTGTAGGTGGCAGGCTTTAAGCGCCTGAGAGCAGAACCAAAATTGTAGAGACATATATCTACAAGATGCATGTTGGCGTAGTTGATGGGGTAGGACCAGCAGGTATGCCCCGCAGCCCTAATTTCTTGGGTTGCCCATTCCTGCTGTTCCATCTCAGCACTCAGTACAACTGTATGCACGGCGTTTTGGGCAGCCCACTCCTCCAGCATGTCCTTGAGCTCCGTCTGGTAGGCATACCCATCTGTAGTGTTTGATATTGCCAAGTAATAATTGACACCCAATGGGGAAACTGCCAATAAAACACTGATAAACCAATACAAGATTGGGCTGCGTTTGTACACGTCAGATTGGATACGCTTCTCTCCAAAGTCTTGGATACTGGCCAAGATCTTAGCATACAACAGGAATATTACGTCATTACGGGCCCTCATTGCCCTTCCTTTGATAAAATTAATAATTGTTGAATTGTAGGGGTTGGTATCTACCAAAATGGGGCCACTGAGAACTTGATTGAACAAGATTCTAGCAGCAACCACAACTCTGTGCATCCATGAATTCACCGTTCTTTTGTTGGTGAAGATGCTGTGGAGTCCCAACTGGAGACATACCTGGACCAGGGGCATCCGCGGGTCACGTTCCATAATGGCCATCATGAGAGGGTGGGCTTTTTCACCTTTGGTTGAGGTACAAGCACCAGTTGGGGTCTTCTTGGCGGGGGGCCACAGTTGGCGTGGGCTTGCAGGGTTGCAGCCACAGTGGACTTTGCAAACCCCATTGCGGCCGCAATTTCCCCAAGGGACATAAGCTTCCCTCGCTTTTCAACCATTTTGAGAACAATCTCTGGGGTGATCAATTTTCTTCTGCGTCTTGCAGGCTGATTGGCTGGGGGAGGGACGTGTCCATCTTGGAAACTGGTCAATGCCATCTGATTGGCTGTTTTGGGGTTCTGGGCTCTCTGAGTGACCCCATGGCTCAAATGGCTGGTTCTGGATGCCATCACTGATAAGGGATTTTGGTTAGCAGCTGCCTGTGCATGATGGGCAAACAGGGCCATGCTTGAGGACGCAGGAGAAAGAAAACACTCCTGGGTGGTGCTTTCAGAGGCGCCTGTGGGTTGGGAGTGGTCATAGACAGAGGCTTCACTGTTAAGAGACCCAGTGTAGCCCTGCATGATTTTGTCAAGGACAATGAACAGCTTGCTTATTTGGTTGTTATTAAAAGAAGACATAATAAATTTTTATTAAAAAATTTTAAACTCAAAAAGAGATGTGTATATTTTAGTCAATTTCTTTGTTATATATGTCAATTTTGTGAATATTACGCTCAAAATTTCAGCTGTCCTAAATTGTAATAGGGTGATTTTTGAGAATACCTATGATTCCTAAAAGAATTAGCACAAATTCACTCTAGATCCTTTAGCATCCTTTTTGAGGCACCCATAAATTATGTTTATTTCAAATTCTCCTCATTTTTTATTTGAAATTTGGTTCTTGGATTTGACAATCCTGCAATTTCAGATTTGTTAATTTTTGCATGATTTGTTTGATTTGTTTGAAATACAGGAAATCTCAAATTGTACATTAGAATCCTGCATTTCTGATTCATGTATCCCGCATTTATTTTTTGTCTTTTGTGAGTTGAGTTATCTGCTCAAGGGATTCAAAACTCACCAATTTAAATAAACCAAAAAAAATAAAAATAAATAGTTGATTTTATATAAATGTTTTAATTTTCACTCAGCTTAGTTGCCTGCAAAAGTGATTTAAAATTTGGACCAAGGATTTTACAATCCCGCATTTTTATGTTCAGGTTCTGAATTTACAGTATTAGAAACAGAAAAGAACATATTTCTGGGGTACTAATTTTATTTAAATCTGTGCTTCTATTTGAGGCACACTGTGGGGTTCCTGTCCGCCAGTCCCCAAGTGTGTCCTGGATTGTAGCCAGGGACTGGCTGGAAGGGATTGTCATTCTCTAGTAAGGGTAAAATGTATCTCAGAAATATGTATAGGGGTTGAAATGGGCTTTTATTCACTCTCAGAAGGAAGATCCCCTTAGAAACCTTCTGGTATACGGCCCGGGGGTTGGGGAAACAAAATGGATTTGACAATACTTGGAGTCCTCCAACAACATCTTGGACTCCTTGTACTTGGTCTTGGACTCCTGCACCTAAGTCTTGGACTTCTGCCCCTTAGACTTGAACTCCTGCTCCTCAAATATGGACTCTGGCTCCTTGGAATCAAACTTCCGCGCTGCGCTTAGGAACCAGCTTCTTATTCTTGGGCTCCTGCTCTGTTATCTTGGGCTTCAGCTCTAACCAAGCTCCTGCTGGTGATCAAAAGGCTTCCAAAACCTCTTGGCAGAAACTCAAGAGACCCAGAAGTGTCTTCTCAAAGACCTGGAACAACCTCCAAAAAGACCGTCAAAAGACCCTGTAACTTTCCAGCCAGCTGCCTTCTTATAGTGTCCTTTTCCTAACGGTTCCGCCTTCAAAATGGCTTTCTTTAGAAGCTTAAACCATTGTCACTCACTTTTTCCTATAATAACTTAAGCTTACATACTTACTTTCTCAAAAGCTTAAAGTATTATTATACTATTTCCTTGCTTATACTTTAAGCTTTTGGCTTCCAATCAATTATTTTCATCAGAAAACCTGCCAGAACTCAACCAATGAATGCAGAGCGCAGAAATAGACCATTTCTGAAGTTCCACCGGGATCCAACTATGAAACTCATTTCCACAGCTCAAACCGTTCAAAGCAACAACTCTTCACGCACCAAAGCGTTAACCAGTCCATTATTCTGGCATTATTTCTTCCTGCATTCAACCCAAACCCATTTAAATAGTAGAATACTATTTAAATTGATCTTTCTGGACCTCTTCAACGTTTTCCCCATATATTTACAAATATAGTAAAATCCAAGGAAAACGTCCCACCAAAACAACCTTGTATCCCGCTCTCATAGCAACATACCTTCATCTATCCTAGGAACTTAATAAATAAATATATTACCCAAACTTCTATCCACATTCCTTCTTGATTTTCATACTAAACCAAGGCAAAATATTCCACATCTTCTCACTTTGGCAAATCAATTTGGCAAAATCTTGGCTCATTTCTCTGGACCACTAGTTCTTCACCATCATCTTCTGGTCCTCCAGCCAGCTTTCTTCAACAACAGTCACTAAACATTCACTTGGCCAACATAAGCCCCGCCTGCAAACCACTAAACATGTGGATCATCACACACACTCTCAGACATGAATGGCCAAATTGAGAAGCACATTGTCAGGAAATCCTGATCTATTAGGGTTGACTGATCCATATCCCTATCACTGAAGCTGTGGGTTGACTTTGGACGGATCACAGCCAGAGTGACACAGCTATTCTGGAATACAGAGAAACTATAATAAGATTGATATAGTTTCCAAGTTAGAAGACACCTGAGACATTCTGGGCCTCAGGTCACAGGCCAATCCAGAAGCTTCTATAATTAGATGCTAGGCATTCCAGATTCTGAATAAGGATGCAAACCCAACTCAGAGATTGGAACAGGGAATTACAACATCATGTTTCACCAAGAAGTGAGACAGAAGACTGGATGTGCTTATTTTGCACATTATACCAAGCACAAGGGCAGGTTGGCCAAAATGGGTGTCAACTTAGTTTGCTGTAACTAAGTCAAGGTATACCTAGGCTGAAGAGAAGAAATCTGCAGCCTGGAATATTACCTCATCTCAAACCTTATTCAGGTTTTGGGATCCAACTCTAGGGGGTGAAACTAGTAGCTTGGGGATTCTAGGCTAGCTAGTAAGAGTTGTCTGCAGCTAGACGCCAGTTTGGCCACTAGCTGTCAATTATAAAGAGTCCTTCCAAGATCACTTGAAAGACAGATAATTTAATATCCTTCAACATCACTACTAGTCCAAATAGTAGTGGTGTCAAAGTACAATAAGAACAACTTATTGATACTTGCAAATTCCTGCCAAACTACCACTGACGGTGTCACGTCTTCAAAGGATCACAGGACTTCCTCATCACTTGGATCAACCAGCATTGAAACACAACCCGTTGCACACACCATCCACACCAATAGAAGTACATCTGTCTCCATACAGATTCATATATCTTGACATACCTAATATAAACAATAAAAATTATACCTCTTCTTCTTCAAGATCCAAAAATCTTAACACACATAAATCAAAAACTGTGCCATAGCTTCCTGAATAAATTTTGTTGGGTTCCCTCTTAGAATACACAGTCCCCATTTTGAGTCACAAAAAATTGATGTTTAAAAGAATGGGTTGTTTCATGTTTTAAAATATTGCTTTTGTGACTGAATCAAATTTTTTCTATGATCTTATCTTTTTTTACATGATCACTATCACATTTGGGTAGGACACGCCATTTCAAAAAACGCTATCTTGATTTAAGCTATCTCAAGTTTTGCTATCTCAATTTTATAGTAAAAAAACATTTTGATTTACGGCATTTTAACTAAGAAAAACAAGTTTTAAATTTTTAGATTTTTTGAACTCCAAAAAAACCCAAATAATTCTCAAAAAATAAAAATCAAAAAACATTTCTAGACTTAAAAAGGCCTCAGAATTCTAAATCTGCAATAAAAAATGGGGTTGATTAGTAGCAACATAAATGTGTAAAGCCCAAAAGTTAAAATATACCCAAAAACAACTATTTTCATCTATTATAACTATGATCTATACTTTAAAATAAGCAAATAGTTGTATCAAATACTAAAGAAAAGTCAAAAATAATAAAACTAAAGGAAAGAAGAGAGAAGACAAAGAAGAGTTTATTGGTAAAGAGCTCAAACATTGGTTGACAGTGCTAATGAGATGGCCTGAAGATATTCAAGCTTGCTATCCTTGGGATAATAGGCAAGGACCATCTTGCTAATTTCTGTATACTTTTTACCGCTCTTTTCTGCCTGGGGGGTTGCCCTTGGTCTTCATGCTAGCCTTAAAGAGGCAGGCAGAGATGCTTGTTGGGTTTTGAGGTGGACCATGATCTTTTTGAATTTGGGCTTATGAAACCAGAACCTTGTAGCAAACTGGCTATGGCACCCTTCAAGGGAAGAGGTGGTCTTGATCAGGCCATCTTTTACCTGCTTAAAGCAGTTCCATGTGATTGAGTCACCGCCTTTTCTGATGAGGCGTGCTCCTTGAAACACTCCAACCCATTGAGTTTCAAAATACTCTATGAATGAAGCAAAGGCTGCCTGGTTGGCAAGAATATAGTGATGGCAGATGAGGGAGTTGTAAAAGGCATTTGTTTCCTCTTTTCTCACAAGAACAAGGGCAGCAAAGCAATTGAAGATGTCCTTGGCTTCTTTATTGCCTTCAGAGTTGACCAGCTCATGAAGGTCAGAGCACTTTTGGAGGCAGCAGCAGAGTGCCTTCCAGAAGTGAAAGTAGCATCCCTGCAGAGAGCTCTTGAAGACTCTAATGAAAGCATTTGCCTGAGCCTGTTCAAAATCCACTACCAGATATTCATGGTAGGGAAGGCTTTCTGGCTACTTTTTGGTTGAGGTGGCTTCCTCTGATTGGGAAATGGCTTTCTTCTTGCGCCCTCTAGTCTCCTTGGGCTCCTCTTCAATGGTGAAGAGAATTTCATCCAACTTGGCCTTTATAAGTGTAAGTGCACAGACATAAGTTTCCTGCTTCTTATTTGAGAGGAAAAAGAAGACCAGGTGAAGAACTAGATTTCCAACCTACCCATAGATGTTCCAATGTTGGCTAAATAGCTTTGGGCAGGTGGAGAAAGTTACATCTGCAAGCCAGGTCATGCATTTTAACAGATTGTGCAGATCCTGGGAGGTAGCAAAGCAGATGATCCGCTCTGGGGCATGTTGACCATCATCATGAAGAAGGCATCTCTCCTCATGGCAAGATAGTTTTTGCTTCTCAGTTAGAATCAACTGGTCAATTGATGTAGCACTGACGCCTTCAGTGCTCAGAGCATATCTCTGGTCAGTGAGATATCTCTGAAGTTTTGAGGCGCCACCAACAGTGGCAGGTTGGGTATCACTTAAATTAAGGAGGGCATCATTGACAATCTCAGTGGTAGTTTGATCCTTGGTGGTTGGGATCACCTGGCAAAGAAACCAGAGGATCAGTTGATAAAGGGGGTTGAAAGGCTTGGAGCAGTCATGGCCAGTAGTCTTGGCCTAGAGCCTAGTAAACCCATAAGTGGTGAGTCTAGCAGGGCACCCAACGTTATCACATTTGTAGTGATGTTGGCGGATGGGTTTCTTCTTGTCATTACAGCTGAAGCTGTAGCCCTTGTAGACAAAGCCAGCACCCTCTTTCTTAGTCATGATGAGGTAGCTGGCTGGATATGTGGCAGGTACAGCAAAGGTGCTATTTTGATTGCATATATTGTGGACAGTGTTAATATCCCAAAGCTTAATTTACTCATCTGCAGGAGCACCAGGCTCAGGCTCCTCTTTCTCTTCAGGCTCTGAGGTGGGATCAGAGTGGTGGTTGAAGTTGAATAACTTTTCCTGAGGACCTGAAGGGGAGTAGACAAAAGGAGAGTGGGGAGGGGTTGGGCTTGTTTTCTCAGGCTCTGGTGAGGGTGTGGGTGTCTTAGGAGGAGCTTTACTCTTAGCAGACTGCTTTTTAGGGGTAGTTTTGGCCTTCTTGGCCTTGGGAGGAGTGACCCTAGACTTGGAGGACTTGGTGGCCTTGGGTGCAGCTTTGGTGGTAGGCTTGGGAGGCATCTAAAAGTGAATTAGTATCAAAATATGAGCAATTTGGGGTTTTTTTAAAGAGAAAAATGAGAATGTTTTTAATATTAAGTAGTAATTATTTTGTATAGAATTATAGATAAAGTTTTAAAATATATAATATCAAAATTTCAATGTTTTTGGTTTTGTAAAAATAAAATTTATATTAGTAACACAAGTATGAAAAACTTTGAGTTTTGACTGAAAACTTGCAGTTGAAATATTGTTTTTAAAGTGATGTAATTGAGGTGCTGTAGCTCAAAAACATAGTGTTTTTGACCACTTTTTATATTAAATTAAAAAAATTCCGGTGGAGCTACTTCAACCAGGCCAAAGAGTAAAACTTGAATTTCTCAAAAACTAGCTTATACAACTGGATTTAAAAAGTACTCATTTGTTTAAAGGAGGCCAAAATATATATATATGCAAAGTTTCAGGCAATTTCTTACATTTTTTATTAATATGGTAATTGATGTGAATATGTACTTTTTAAAAGTGGAAAGCAAGAATTGCGGTGAAGGAATTGATATAGTGTAGCCTGGCGTCATATGCAATTTCCCCTTATTTTCTCCTATCCATTGTGCGCATCAAATCAATTGGGTGATATGAAACTCAGTGGAATTTGAAGTGACGTAAATTGAAATAGCGTAATCACCTCCTTACATATTAAAATCACTATTAAAATATTTTATTAAGAGAACCCTTATCAATGTATCCATGTATAATAAAGTTATAAATTACATATAACAAAACTTTTTTTTACCCAGCAATGATAATCACTAAAAGGACTATCATAGTGGCATCTTTTTAGGTTGTTCTTATTATAAGTGTCTTAGATTAATACTATAGGAACATCTTCTGACACTATACAACAGGCTTTATTTTAGTTCAGGTATAAGCTTATTTTAGTTAAAGATAAATAGCGTGATTTGAAATGGTGTAAAGTCAATATGACATAAACACGCCCCACACTAAGTGATTTTATATGTAAATAAAGTTATTGAAATAAGATTTAATTAATCTGACTCAAAGTGACAGAATCAAGATGGCGTAAATTTGAGATGCCGCATTATAAAGGTATATGTAAATTTTAACTATTTTATTGTTTATTTTATTTTTTTGTGATTCAAAATCACTAACGCAAAAAACGCCATCTTGAATTAAATTTGAGATAGCGTAAATTGAAGTGCTGTTTTTGAAATGGCATGTCCTACCCGCATTTGATGTAGATTGCTTCAGAATTTAAATTGTTTGTTTTTATTTTGAATATGAGATCCTTAATTTTATGTCACATTTTTAGGATGGTGTATTTGATTTTAATTACATTGGGTTTTGGCTGATTTTATAATCTAGACCTAGATAAATGGAACCTTTATTGAGTAAATTGACCTCCAAGTAAAACCAGTTGCTGTTTTTTACCAACCTCATTTGTCCTGAGCTGAACCATTTTTATCTTAAAAGGTTTTAAAATTACGGTTATAATGATATAATATAGCTGAATATTTTGCCATTACATCAAAAGTCTTTATGAGTTTCTTGTAGTTGCAGGTGTCTGTTATAAGCTTGATTAGGTTAAGCCAATTGGTGCTTGATATCACTGGTTGATTGATGTTTTTATTTGATGCCAGGAAAGATTCATCTTGTTTAACAGATACACATGACATATGCACCCTAGTGTAAAATATTGTTATCTCTTTCAGCACATGCTGCCCCTGCACAGTTATATAATACTGTGGCTCTTCTTCTCTGTCTTCTACGTCACTGTTGCTCATGCATGGCTCATATATGGTATCCAGAACATATTTCACCTTCTAGATAAGACTTCAAAAACTGCATCTTGGCAATGAACAGTGGGTTAAACCATTGACACTCTTTTTAAAGTATTGCTGCTCATTGTTTTATTAGTGACGACTTTATTTGTCTTACTAGTTAGCTTTGGTACTATGGAGTTAATACTATCTTTTCTGCTAGTCTGGGTACCCTGAATATTTTTCTGTGCATGAGTGGCTTATGTGTCACTTCCTGGTTCAAAAATACATGCCTTTTCAGCCTCCTGGACTTCAGCCACATTGTTTTTTGAACCATAAGGGCGCCCTTGCCTATGATGTACTCTGACTGTTCTGCTACCCTGGTGTTGGGATGCTTTTGTGTTGATACCAACTAAAATTCAAATCAAGCCCTGAATTGAAATAATTTGAATAAATAGTTTAATGATTATTACTTTATTTGTCCTGGTATGGTACCTCTATATCTTGCTATCCCTATCATCAATTTTAGGTTGGGTTATATAATTTCTATATTTATTTTTTTGGTCATAAATTTACCTCTTTAGCTGTAAATATTGAGGTATCTACTGTACTCACTAACTTTATCCCAGAAACAGATATTTATAATAAAATGGTTTCAGTTTTTTCTTCAGATTATGTTTTTTAATAAGAAGTACAGGTAACATTGGGACAGCTTCAATAATTTTTGATACCCAATACTTGGATTACTTGTTTCAGTTGTTGTAGGGGTATATCAGTGGATCAAGATTTTTGTTTAAGTTTCAGAGTTCATCCTGCTCTCCTTGAACTCAATTAACATGATAGCTTTGTATTGCAACTGAAGCCATCTTGTCTGCATGATCATTTGATCCCCATTTTAAATTATAATCTCAATTTGTTTGCAGAATAAATCTTTTGTTGTGTGGTTGGATAATTTCTCCACACTGCCTATCTGGTCATTATAGGGGGCTTTTATTTTTGCTAAGGATTTGAATTTAGCTCTGGAAGGAGATATTTTTGTTTATATCAACAGGGTATGCACTATTTCACTGGCATTCAAGGTTGCATATGCCATGTACCCTATAGTTTGGCCAACTTCTCATACACTTATTGTGAGCCAAGAAAATTGTTTAGGCTCACAAAAGGCCTGACCTTAACGCTACTAGAAAAAGAACCTACCCCATGAACTTAAATCATGACAATCTGTAAAGATCTCTGTGCAGATCATAAGCTGTCTAATTGGCACAATTTTTACACTGAAGAAGAGCAGGCTTTTAGAAATCAAACAGATATTTTTCAAGCCCAGGTTGCTTATTGACATATCAAATCATGGATGAAACAGCATATAACTAACAGAAGGGCTGTACTCCTCTGTTATGATTTAATTAAAGCACCACAAAAGCCATTGCAGCTTAGCTGTCTGCCTAGCAACAAGTAAATAAAGTCTATTTGAAATTACAGTAAAAACTTTTTTCAAGGGGCCAATCCAACCCTCCAAATTCCTGTTGCAGCTGAAGCAATTATAGTTCAGTTTTGGATTGGGAAAGACAACAGTCCAATAGAAAGGATAAGTAGTGGAAATAAGATGCTGTTTATTTGGAAACAGTGTAAAAGATATGCTATACTGGGAAGCCACAAGTTCACCAGGGGGTGGCACAGTGACAGGATATGAATAGAGTTTGAGTTACAAATATCTTAGGCAAGGGACCAGCGCATCAAATTGGCAGCACTCCTATTTAGGAGATATTGCCCATAATTTGACATTGGCCACATGATATTCTGTGCCATAAAATACATTATGAGGCACCCCTATGAGTGTCCACTGTCTATTGTGAGATACATTAGCGGGCAGAGAGGCATTCTCAGTTGCAAAATTCTATTTTAATTAGCTCTGTGTATTGTACATCACAATATTCAAGTGCTTTTAATTTTGCTTTTAGAAAAGGTTTATCTTGATTGCAAAGTCCTTCAGTTCCTTTTTGCTCCTCAAAATGTGAATTGGCTTAAAAAATGTTGTGATCTCATTTACCTTCTGCCCAATGGCATAATTGATCCTTGACCTACTTATGATAGTGGCCAGTGATCCAGTATAGACTGCTCTTGTCCCAGAGGAAGCTTTTTACTATGTTTTTACTTAGAAAATCTTTCTGAATTTAAAGTCTGAACTAGGCCAACAGCAGTAAAGGTTTTGCCTAAATGATAGGAAAGTTTTGGTAGTAGATGCTGCTGCCGGAGGAGTTGCGGGACACTTGGCAGTGTCTCACAGCATCCCTACCTGCAGCAGTTTGATTTAAAGTAGATTATTATAAAAACATATTTATACTATTAAAGTTTGATATTAAGGTAAGAGAGTCAAAATTGAATATAAAAACTCAGTAAAAATGATTAGAAGACAAGCTGCCATTATCCACTATGATTGGACAATTTAAGCCTGGGAGATAAGATTGGAGTTTGACACTCAAGGTAAGGCTTCACTAGACATAATACTAACTTTTCCAACTCAAACTTAATAGATTTACTTCAAGCTCAAAGGTAAGCTTCAAAATATACATAATACTAACTATTTAGTTTAGAAGCATCAAAGTTTTTATAGGTAAGATAAAGCTTTAAATTTTGAAGCTAATTTCAATTTAAGAATGGTAACTAAAGTTAAAGAGATCTAATTTATTAAAAATTCAAAACAAAGGCTTAATTTCAGGTAATCATTTTAAATAAACTACTAATCTTCTTCAAATTCTTTTAGATGGACTTGGTCTACAGTAGATCAAGGTTAGGTAAGCTTATTTACTAAATTAGATAAGCTAGATTAAAAAAATTTACTATGAAGTAGAGCAAGGTTTGGTAAATATTGTTTTGATTCACTAACCTTTTTAAACAAAGATGCATTTCAGCAGGTAATCATTTCTAATAAACTACTAACCTTCAAATCCTTTTAGATGGACTTTGTCCAAAGCAGATCTTGGGGTTGGTAAGTTTTATTTTCACTAAATTATAGACCTAGATTATTAAAAAAAACTGACTTTTACCCTGAAGCAGATCTTGGGTTAGGCAAGCCATTTTTTCCAACTTTTCTAAACTAGATTAGAGTCTCCCAGATTCTTACCCCAAAGCTAATCTTGGGCTGGGTAAGCTTTTTACTACTTACTAACCTTTTTTTAAAAACCCACAAACTTTCCCCCTGCAGCAGATCTTGGGGTTGGTATGACATCTTTTCCAGATATACTAACCTTAATTTCAAGCCCCAGATTTCTGCCTACAGCAGATCCTGGCTTGGGTAAGTTTTTTTATAGTAAACATATATTTTAACAAAAAAACTGTTTCTCCAATTTAGTTTTTTGATCCAACTAGCTCTTTTTTACCCAAATTCAAATTTTTACTATTAAGGTAATCTCTTTGTTTTTTTAAACTTTTATTATCAATATCTTTGAATATCAAGTTATGTCTTATTTTCACATGATTAATAAATGTTAAAAAGTATATTTTAAAGCCACTTAGTTTTAAGTTCTCTACCAAGAAATTATAATTTGCTTAAAAACCTTTAATTAATCTTCATGGTTTAATGGTTATAGTCAAGTTTTGGCTAATTGTGATAAAAAAGTCTTGTCTCTTCTTAAAATCTTTTTCACCCAAATAAAACATTTACAATAATTTTTATTTCCCTCCCATCTGTAAAACTCCAGCAACACATAAACTACTTTAATATATCATATATAATAGCTACTATAGATTGTTTAACTTTCTCCTGCTCATAAGATTAGAGGGTTCCTCTTTTAAAAGACAACTATAATTAATTAATTTTCTGAGATAACAAAAATCTGTTAGAAATTCATATTTAATCAAGTTTAGACCATATTACAATAGTTTTATTTTATAATGTTTTCTACTATAATCAAAAGCAATATAACTTACCAGAGGGTACTAACCCATAAAAATAAAATAAAATGCTATGAAGCTGAAATAACATCACATTAGATAACTAAAAATATCTACAAAATCAGACACTATCTTATCAAAAATAGGAAATTACTATATAAAAAATCAGAGTAACAGATAGAAATTAACATATATTTAAAAAGAATTGATATCAATATGTTATCAATAAATTATGCAGTCACCAACAAATTAAGACTGTATCCTAGTAAAAAGTGTGCTGCAAAAAGAATAGATTAAGCCTATAAACTACAAAATAAAGTTCAGGAACCAAAGAGATTTCTAATCATGTACTTGATCTTTATTAACATGGGTATTGTAATGCCCATTGTAATTCAAAATATATACTAAAAATAAAGAATTTAAAAGAGCTGCAGTTTCACTATGTGGATAAAAATATAGTACTTTTCAGAGCTGTTAAGGTAGACAACCTAAACTAAGTGCTGAGCGCACAGAAACCGTGCACAAAAAAAATCTTGAGGGTACTAGTGTTATTGTTAGCATGTATAAATTGTTGATTTTTTATGTGAGAAAACTTGGTGTTCTATGTTTGAGTTTGTCTGTGTATCTCAACAGCTCTTAAAAGTACTTTAATTAATCTCCAGTCTCTTAAATGTCAAAATATAATGCATAATAAAAGGTAAAAACCTCTAATAAAGCCTTGATAATAGTATAATAGAGTATTTACCAAGCATACACCCATACTTCTCTAATGAAAAGTAGCAATCATAATAAAGCTATCAATTTTATATTAAAAATATTTTAGATATCATTAAATCATCTTTTAACAGCCAGAATAGTAAATAAATTTAAAAAAGATATACTGAACTATCAAAAAGGTATTTCTGCTAGGGAAGAAGAAAAAGATAACAGTGTGAAGCTGTGAATAATAGGGCTGAGTTAGCATAGCTTTTTTCTTTTGATAGCCTGCTCACCACTCAACTTTATATACTCATTGATTTCTCTTATTTTTCATTGACAAATCTAAATAATTATTACCAAGAAACCATAAGGAGGCTGCATCTTTAAACAGGTTTTTACTAGGTATGAGACCAGGAACGCATACTAGCAGGCTGCCATCACCTCTGGGGTTCATTAAAAATATTTATGATAAAGATCATTAAAAAGCCAAAATATTTAAAGTTCAAAAGATATAAACTTCAAACCCCTCTTTGATCATAGTTTTTACCAGCTATAACTGGAAACACATACCAGCGGGCTGCTGTAAAAGAGTGAAGCTGAGCATAGCACAGCTTTGCTCTTTTGGCACCCATCCTGACACATCTTTCCTTTTACCAGCTATAGACTAGAAATGCATACTAGTAACCATTATCAAACGCTTTTTACCAGATATAGACTAGAAACACTTACCAGCGGGCTGCTGTAAAAGAGTGAAGCTGAGCGTAGCACAGCTTTGCTCTTTTGGCAGCCTGCCTGACACACCTTTCCTTTTAACAACTAGAGTTTAAAAAAATAGTTTTAAAAGGCCACTGATTTAAATAAACAAAAAAAATGTGCCTCAACTAGGATACCTGGACACATACCTAGGTAGGATGCCGTAAAAGGGCAAAGCAGGCGTAGCTCAGCTTTGTTCTTTTGGCATCCCGCCCACCACACCACGCTTGTCTATCTGTCCTTCTACTGTGTTGTAGTAACTATTTACTATATAGGAACAATTTTGGTTCCTCCAATAAAATTAAGTTATATTCATATTTTATCTTTTTTTTTTAAAAATTTGCGCCCTCTCTCTAGCCGCATCTAGGAGAGATTTCTAATGATTATATTTCTTAGGGCTTTAAGTATGAACCCAATACTATGGTTAGAGTTTCCTGTTGTGTGTCCTGGCCGCGGCTAAGAACACGAGGCTAAGAACACGACGCTGCGCCTTTTCCCAACTTATACAAGCCAAGAAATGGCGCGAGTCAGCTATCGGATCCCTCTAGCTCATGATTGATCTTTACCTGGACCAAGCCAGAAAGGGTTAAATTTAAAAAGCCAAAAATGTTTATCTAATAAACCCGTCTTTGTCTCTCATATAGAATTTCCTGCTTCCCCTCAACGGTTGCATTGATATTAAGCATATCTAGCAATGCCTCTATCTGAAGCTCTTGGCTTTTTATAGCCTAAAAACTATAAGCCACTTACTCTAACTAACTTAAATCACATCTCATAGTTAAATTAAAAATCTGGGTATTATTCTGTTGAACAAAAGCAGTTGCTTTATGGAATCTCGATCACAACCTTTGTACCGAAACTGAACTCTAATAATAAATTGCACAGCGTTACCTATTGAATAGACATGTTTCCCACAGTCATTGGACAGGCTACCGTCTTCAAGAGCGAATTTTAAACAGTGATGCAGAAGGATATTCATTTTCCGGATAACAAAACCTGAATCGGGTGGGCATGTCAAGATCGTTCAAGCTACGCCGATGGCTGCCTAGGAAATCAGTTGCCGCTGTAGTGCTAATGATATCAGTATACATTGCCACCAAATTTAGGAAAGAAATTTACTGTTACTAAATTCCGTCGGGGGTATTCTAGGATCCTAATAATGTTCACAACTGCTTACTAGATTCAAAGTTCTGGTTTGATAAAGCGTTATCTGTTTAAGACTGAAAAGGTATGACAGGCTAGAAAACTTCCCGTTTGAAACTAGGATTTCAAATGACTAGAGTGATATTTAATTGATAGCGAGAATGGCACTAATGGCAGCGCTTATTGGCAAAGGCGCCTACTACGTAAAAGCTCGAGATCGAAAACATGGATATAATCCCAACGAGAGCCAGAGCCAAGAAGAAGACTGAAATAATGTGGTTGGTGTTGAGTGTGATAGCTTGGGTAGAGGTGCGCTTGGTGTCTTGGAAAATAGAGATGGAGAAGTTGTCGTTACACTTCCATCCGATATTGTTGTGCTTGATAAAGGTGGAAATATTCATGGCGGCCACGCAAAGGGCAAGCAGACAAAGCAGAGGGAGTATCATTAAAATCGAGAATGAGCCAGAAGAACCTTTGAAAGATGCCATCATGTATACGAAAGCAAACGCAACCAAAGCAGGCTTTGAAAAGTAAGGCATGCCAGAGAGCAGGTCGCTCTTCATATAACTTGTGTAATAGGGTTTACGGGGAGTCTGGGGGCTCGAATCTTGACCCAGTCGGTTAAGGAGGTCTTCTTCTTGAGGATCCTCATGGGTTTCATCCATGTATTCTGATGAATCAACATTGCCATCGGTCTGTGTGCGGTAGTCGTTGTTAGCAGCTTTGGAATATACATTGTCGGATCTCTCGCCATACGAATGGTCAATGCCGGCATCAAAAGCTAATGGAGCTTCGCGGGCGTAATTCCCTTTAGACTGATGACAATTGGTTTGAGGAGCGGTTTGCTGTTCAGCAATGAAGCGAAGTTTTCCAGAAGTGGCTTTCTGGAAAATTGGCCTCCATTTTGCCTGAACTTTAGAACCAATGGAAGCCCCATTTTGCAAGCCATGGATGCCTTCATTCAAGGAATCAGATGAATCTTTGGGATGGCTCTTCTTGGGCCCTGACCCTGTATTATGAGAAGGCTGCGCTCCTACAGCACTGGGTTTGCGCTGGACTGTGGGACGACTTGGTTTGACGTCCAGGTGTTTCTCGAGTGAGCCCCCATTTTTCAAAGGCTGGGTTCCCTCTTGGGCTCCAGACTTTCCAGGGTAAGCTTTGGGCTTATCCTGATAGTCTCCAGAACCGCCGTTAGTTGAGGATTCCTGGATTGGCGCAGACTGAGAAGATCCGGTCGTAGCTTCATAAGCATCAGGAGAGACCTTATCGGAGTTAGTATGTGAGAAACATTTGCGATACCTCTTGTTCATTAGTGATATAATCGCTAGTTTCAGCAGGTTCCTGATTATATTCTTGAGGCACATCTTGAGGCTCGTGAATAAACTTCCCTTCGGCGAAATCGTAATATCCTGGTGCACCAGTATTAGCGGGAGCTTTATGTGCGTCAGGCTGAGTAACATATACTTGTGGAACAACCACGGGCTCGCGCTGATAACTAACGTCGAACTCTTCTGCATTTGCGTTGTAATAGGAGGGCTTCTCATAATAAGCTTCAGTGTTGGGTTTGTTGGTATAAGCTTGAGGAGCAGGCTTGCGCTGGTAACCAGTGACAAACATTCCTGTGTTAGCATCGAAATAGGATGATGTCTTCTCGTAAACCGCTCCCTGATTAGCATATGTCTCGTATGCATTAGGTTTGCTAGCATAAAACCGCGGTGCTTGTGCGACGTACTGAATAGGTTCGTGCTGGTAACCGGTATAAACACTTCCTGCATTTGCGCTGGTGTAAGGTTTCTCGTAAGCTGATCCTTGAGTAGCCTGCGTCTCATAGGTATTAGACTTACTGACATAAACCTGTGGAGCATGTGTAGCGTACTGAACAGTTTCACGTTGATAACCAGTGACAAATGTTCCCGTGCTGGCATCAAAATAGGAAGATGGCTTTTCATAAGCCGCTCCCTGATTAGCATGTGCCTCGTATGCATTAGGTTTGCTAGCATAAACTTGTGGTGCTTGTGCGACGTACTGAACAGGCTCGCGCTGGTAACCAGTATAAACCCTTCCTGCATTTGCGTTGGTGTAAGGTTTCTCGTAAGCTGATCCCTGAGTAGCCTGCATCTCATATGTATTGGGCTTGCTAACATAAACTTGTGGATTGGGTGTAATATACTGAGCAGGTTCACGCTGGTAACCAGTAACAAATGTTCCCGTGTTGGTATCGAAGTAGGAAGTTGGCTTCTCATAAGTTACTTCGGGTTTGGCTTGTACTTCATATGGGCTAGGGGCTCTGACATATACTTCTTGTGGAGCAGGAGCTACGTATTGAGCAGGCTTGCGCTGGTAACCAGTGACAAACATTCCCGTGTTGGCATCGAAGTAGGAAGTTGGCTTTTCATAAGTTTCTTCGGGCTTGGCCTGTACTTCATATGGGTTAGGATCTCTGACATATACTTCCTGTGGAGCAGAAGCAAGGTACTGAGAAGGCCTGCGCTGGTAACCAGTGACAAACATTCCAGTGTTGGCATCGAAGTAGGAAGTCGGCTTCTCATAAGTTACTTCGGGCTTGGCCTGTACTTCATATGGGCTAGAGGCTCTGGCATATACTTCTTGTGGAGCAGGAGCTACATACTGAGAAGGCTTGCGCTGGTAACCAGTGACAAACATTCCTGTGTTGGCATCGAAATAGGATGATGGCTTTTCATAAGTTGCTTCGGGTTTGGCCTGTACTTCATATGGGCCAGGGGCTTTTGCATATGCTTCTTGTGGTGCTTGTGCGACATACTGAACAGGCTCGCGAGGGTAACCAATGGCAGCTTTTCCGGTGTCATATCCTACATTGGAGGTATATCCTGAAGTAGCATCGTACTCGCCGCCAGCACTTGGTGCTGAACTGCCAGTGACTTGGATTTCATCATTTTGCTGGGTGCCAATAACAAATTTTCCTGAGACAGAATCAAAGTAGGCAGTTTGGTGCCCAGCGGTACCAGAACTATATACTTGGGGTTCAGCAGCTTCGGCAGGGGCTTCTTGAGATATAATGACAAACCGGCCTTTTACGGGATCGTAATAGCTGCTTGTTCTGTCGTTGGCATCGGATTGCTTTCTAGAGGATGTGATATTATGCTGAGTTAACTCTTTTGGCGCAAGACTTGCTTCAGGATGTGATTTCTCAACGGCAACTTCGTCCTGAACTTCTTCAGGAGGAGCGACACCATACATGAACTTTCTCGCAACTGGACAATAGTAGCCTGTAGCAGACTCGTCCTCCTTAAATTCGTCGGCGGCAGCTTGTTTAGATTCCGAGGAGCGTCCTTCAGTATCTGGCTCATAGTGGCTACCTGAAGCAGCTACTGATTCCGGGATCTTGAAACATTAAAGAATGTCATAAAAATTGTTTACCTGTTGAAGCCTATTACCTCCGGGGGTGGCGGCATAAGAAAGATCGCTAGAGTCAGGGATAGCATCTGCGTTGGTGTAAGGCATTTCGCCTGAGTCATCAAGCAGATCAGCGTTATTCTCGAATGAACCTTTAGCTGCTATAGGAAGATAATATTCTTCTGTGTATTGCTGATTGCCATAGGGTTGTTCTTGAACAGGTGCTATTCCATCAGAATATGTTTCTTTGATGGGCTCAGCTTCTGTGTTTCCAGTCGAGTCCATGTATGAACTTTCTACATTCCCCTGTTCAGCTTCAACCGAACTATGGTCATCTGAACCGGAAAGCTTGCGAGATGGGACATTATTGGAAAGATCCTGAGTTGCGTACTGTGTTTCACCCGAACAAGGTTGGATGGCCTGATCGATCTCGGGTTCGGTAGAGAAAGCTTCAGGAGGAGGAGTGGCGCCCCTGTCATCGTTTTCACTTAAAGCTACGGCATGGGAAGAGGCAGCTTCAGGGTCCTCTAAAGAGGCTTCTATAACTACTGGCTCTTGAGACTCTTGCTCGAATCTTTTGTGGCTCTGAGAGTCGGCTAAGCAGCGTAACTTTTCACATTCTTCCTCATCTACATGGCAAACAATTTCTCCAGCTTGCTCACTAATATGAATTTCGCTTGCATTTGCTTCGGTCTCTTTGAAGATGTCGGAGCCACTTTGAAGCCCTGAATTAAACTTGGGGAGGCCGCGGCGCCGGGAATTAACGGGGAGTTTAATGTCTTCGTTGTGACGTAGTGATTTAGCATGTTTGCCATTGAACTGCGTATATAGATCTGCGTTTTGTTCAGAGTCTTTGTCAGCTTCACATATAGGTTCAAGCGCCTTAGGCACAGGCTTTGAGTAATACACGTTTTCAGATAGATAATTGGACTTTTTAGGAAAGCCTTCGGGGTCAGATAAATCTACTGGCTCATAGTTTTCTCCCAAGGTAGCTGGATCGAAGCTTACGTGGCGGCCTGTTCCTGATGAACTTGCCTTCTCATTTGAACTTAAAGAATCATCGTTGGTTGGGCAAGCAGCATCACTCTCATGAGCTACACTCAAAGATCCTTTTCTAGAAGAAGCAATCTCACTTGAAATCTGATTAGCAGTATGCTCTACAAAATAGCTTACCCTTCACTTGCAGCAGCGGTTGAGTTGGCAACGCTATGACCTTGTTTGGCACTAGAGAAAGGATCAATACACCAAATAAAAATTGAAATTTCATGAGACTGCTTTTGAAGATTACTTACTCGGGAGTGGAATCAAGAAGAGGGATATAAACCATGTTATTCATCGTGACCGTGATTATCATAGGTGATATCGGCCTTTGGATCGCAAATCCTGTCACCATCAACAACAAACTTGTATTGGTACATTCTCTCCTGCTCTAATTCAAGAGAAATATGGTATCCTTTTAGCTCGTTGGACCAAGTCATGGTCATTGGCTCCCAGTTGGGCTGATTAGGTAGACCAAAAGCACCCATAATACCGACCTCCTTTCCGTGGCCTACCCAGTTGAATGTTATGTTTGCTGATCTGGAATCAGCATTATTCTTATCAGTTGAACTCATGATGCTTTAAGCGGGTTGAATGCTCAAAAGATTTTAAATGAAATGTAAATGCAAGTTGGGTCGCTTTCTATAAAATTCCAGAAAAATCCATATGGCATTCTTTATAAAGGGTTACCCCGGATGACATGAAAGTCTATTGCTGATCCTACCCCTGGATGACTGTTACAGTCTGATTTACTAAGCCCGTATAGTGGTTTGCTGGTTAATCTGCTTGCAAATGTGATCTTTTGAAGTGCCCCGCTGAACCTCACCAGCTCATTTCAAATAGGTAGATCATTGGTGGAGATGCTCAGTACCCAATTTGAATTGATCTCGGCCCAAGTTTAGACTTGGCAAACCCAACCCATTCCAGCTTTGCCCAAGCAAGAGCAGGGGATATTTTTTGATTAAGGAAATCAACCCATGTTCCCATTTGCAACCACTTTTAAACATACACCCCTTTTTAGCTTCCGCTTCAGGCACATTCAGCAAGCATAATTAAACAACCATTTATCCACAATATAAATTCCATATACAAACTTGACTGCTGGTCTGAATTCGATTAAGTAGTTCCCTTTTAAAGTTGCCATTGGTTTCAAGTCAATATATTTCCAAACAAAAACTTCCATAGCTCCGCACTCGCTTCCACTTTGGGATTTAAACTTGGTTTCAGCGGCCGATCCCAACCCCAGAATCATCCTTTTCATATCATTTAAAAATGTATTTAAAAATTCTAACTGATTTGCAAGGCGACCCTAGAAAGACTTTAATGGCTGAGTCAGCTTGGCTATTTCTTAACAGGCTAAATTACAATGCTGTGGGGGTAGGCTGCAAAGAGTTAAATCCACGTCTAAGGAGGCTGTATTTATAAGTAATTATAAATGTAACGGCAACGTAGGAGACATGCAAACTCATTGATAGGATGATTAAACCTGTGGCCCCTGATCTACTTTCGATATTCCAAGGACCTTTCTTCTCTTGGGCTAACTTGTATATACCTATTTTCAGCAAGCCCGTGCTAGATCAAAGCTAGCCTGTATGTCAAAATCTACACTGCTTGCCGTTCACGCTGCACCATCTCGCACCGCGAAGTTGGCCTCACACAGTTATGTATAGATATCCATTGCACAGCTTTTCCAGGAAACAACTAGTCGTTTTTAGCCCATGCTTTTTAAGTAACTCAGCTTCACGAGCGATCCCCCATTCAATCAATACATCAACTTCTCCTTATTTCAATATCAATGTATACATCACTTGCTTGTTATTTCTAATTAAAACCAAACCTGTTTCAGTCTAATTTAGCTAAAAAATGTATAACACAAACTACGCATTACCTTTTGCTCTACATCTATTTTTGATTAATCCATTTTTATTACGCTTAATTTAGACTGGCCTTTAACAAATCTCACATCAAAATTAAATTAGCATTAAACCAAATTTCCATTATCAGCATTAAAATTAATTAAATTCAAATTGATGTTTGTGATTCGGAGAGCCCATACATTTTTATATTAAGGAGTTAAAGCCTGATATAAATATCACACTTTATCAAATGCTGCTCTACTTTAGCTTTAGCTTTATCTTATTTATCTACCCAAGACTGCAATGAAAAGTGCATATGAGCATCTGGGCTGTAAAAGGCTAAATTAAGAACAGGGTGATTAATTAATTCTTTTATAACAGTATATAAATAGGTGTAATATGGTTCTTGGATTGGCAATCTTTTTAATTTATTATAAATATAGCAACTTGTATTAAATAATTTTTAATGATTTATTTTATTTATAATCATATAAACCAAACTTCAATACAAGTGGGCTTAAAAATAAGTAATGTTTATAATAATAAGTAATTAAAAAAGTAAAGAATATTGTTGAGAGTTTGGATTTGAAACCCTCAACCTTCCTTTTTGGGATCTACATCCTCTCCTTTGCCATTAAGGTAGTTCAGTCACATGATGATTTTCCCTACACCATCTCCCTCACTCATACTTGATCCTTCAACATTAGTTAGATCAAGTATTATTAATATACTTCTAAGAAGTCTAATAAATGAAATAGAGGGGGGATTAGAAAGATAATAATACTTTATTGATATAAATTTAGAGGTTATATAGTATCATGAGAAGCCACATGTTGTCCATGTATGTCATGAGGCTTGTCCTAGTAATGTTTCATTTAGGACTCAAAAGGTTTAATCCCCGTATTAGATGAGTAATTGATAAAAGTGCTACCAACTTAAAGATTAGTCAGAAAATCACTCAGGGAATTACTTCCCCAAGAGATGGTTGTGATGCCAGAAAATAGCACTGTAAGGTGAAAACTTCTATGTGCACTACCAAAGGTGTACTGTCTACAGTACACTATCTTATGTGCACTATCCAAGGTGCACTATCTAATGTAAACAGGTATTAGATCCTCTATTCTGATGATGAACCCTCTCATCTGATAGTTGAACCTCTTGAAACCTCTGAATTCTCTTATACTACAAATGCTATGTGTGCCTGATACTCTTGATCATACATTATCAATGCATTTCCCTTAAGCTGATTCCCTACTTTTATCTAAGTACACAATGATACATATATAAGTCCCTCATCATTCACAATAAAAGAGACTCTTTTGACCCTTTGACTCACTTTTGACATATATTGCGCTTTGCAGTTGACTGGACATTTCTACTGTTTAAATAGTGTCCTTTAACCAGGTCCTTCCTCTGAAAGCCCCTGCTATTCCTGTTGCAGAGACCAAAGGTGACAGGAAGGTCCCCCTGCTATACTAGCGTCCCTACCAGGCTAGTGTCCCAGGCCTGACCACAAGTGCTATCCCTTCTTTCTCCTATTGTGGACTTAGGAAACCCTGGTGTATACCTGCCGCCTCCCATTCTTCTGATAGAAAGAGCAAGGTCCAGACAGTTCTTTCTGTTCCTTCATAACTTATTTTATAGAATACCATTATTGCTATGGGTTATCTGTACTGTGGTATGTACTATAGATGCTCTACCTAATATCTTCACAGATATAGATTACTGTATTGCTAAGATAGTATTGCACTGCAGTAAGTGCTATAACCTATCTGTGTTCCTTGCCAGAACACACTCTCCTGCCTCTATCCTTCATCCTCCTATCAGGTATACAAGACAGACTCCCTGTCTGCCTCCTCTCATAAGTGCTATCAATTAGCACCTCCCCTCTCACCGCCTGCTAAGTCTTTCTGGTAAGGACTCCCCTGAGTTGACCTTAGAAGCCCTGTAGAAAAGTACCACAATATTGATTATAGACGTTGTAACATCTTCTCCTGGGGTGCTGAAAGGCAGAGCCTTAGGAATTTTCTTGAGAGTGTCAGAGATTTGCTTGATATTGATCCAATTTTGTGTTAAAGGCAGGTAGCTGTGATTTGTGCTATGTGGTCATTGCTTTGCATAGGCAGAGTTGGTCATGGTGCATGAGTTTTTACTCAGTACAAGCGTCAATTGCTTTGATGAGGTAAGTATTGTTGAAGTTTGGCCTCCAAGACAATTCCTGATCCTCTTAGCCCTGGTTCTAACTTGTGCAAGTTGTGGTTGACAACCCAAATCCTGTCTTCAACTCAAAACTGTTCCTGTTGAGTGAGAATTGTGTAAGAACTTGCCCATAATAATGCAAGGTTGTAAAGTACAGTGTGTAAAGCATTTGGATTAAGATTCAAGAGATATAGAAAGATAGGAACAGTTTATAACATAATTTTACAAAAACTGACTAAAAAATTATACTGATGTTGCAACATCTTTAATTACTCCTTCCCAGGATAGTGATTCCCTGACTATTCATATAGTCATGGCACTCTTATCAATTACCCATCTATTACAGGGATCAAAATTTTGAATTCTAAATGGAACACTACTTGGACAAGACTTGTGACTGCCATGAAATACATAGACAGTATGTTGTCAGGGAATTTTCCCTTGACAAATTTAATTATGTGGAAACTTTGATTCAAAATACCCAGGAAAAAATAACCAACAACAAAGTTTTTAACACAGGTTGGACTCCAGATTTGAGCCAGACGGGGATTGAACCTGGAACCCTAAGAAAGAGCCTAGTGTTAGTACAACATCAACCTTTCAACTTACATTACCTAATTATATTGATGCCAGTCATTTAACTTTTGTTCTTGCTCTCACTCTTGTATTTGCAAACATTAGTGGACTAGTAAGCAACATCACTTACCGCTCAAGCTCTGATTGGCTGCCTGGACCATTGCTGACGCCTGCCAACCCGCCCATATTATATTTCCACTCAGTGCTGTCTCTATGTGATATATTCAATATCCAGAACCACTTCTTGTTTATATCTCAACTTGTGGCTTGCTGTTTGAGCCTTTTCTTTATCAATTTTATATACCTCACCATTAAGATTTGTTTACAACAATTAGTGTTAACAAACCTCTCTTCAGCCATAAGTCTGATAAAACTTGGTTTTATCTTTTCCCATTCTCAAGTATCCTCTTAAAGGTTTTTAAATAACTACTTTGGTATTTAAGTGAGATCAATTTACTATTTTTACTTGTTCCAACAATAAAGATTATTCTTTCTATCCCATCTTGCACATAGTTCTATTTTGACTTCCTCTTAGAACCACAAAAGAAAATTATTTCATGTTCTGGTTTTTAATCCCTCTACTGTCTGTTTTCCTTTCTCTTGAAGGACTAATCCATACCACTGATTGGCAAAACTCCTCACCAGATATTTCTCACCAAGAAGAGTCCCTGGCTCATGAATGGTTTAAGTATCCCTCTGGACATTAGGAGAGAAAATTCCACTATGGCTGCTGTGATGATCCACATGTTTGGTGGTTTGGGGGGGGGGCTTTTTTTGGGCGGGGGAAGGTTTGGTGTTTGTTGTGGAAAAAGGGGGGGGGGGAAGAGAAGGGGGGGGGGAAGAAAGGGGGGGGCGGGAGAAAGGGGCCAATTTTTTTAAAATTTTTTTTAGCAAGGGAGGGGGGATGGGGATTTTTTTGTTTTTGTTGGGAGGAAAAAAAAGGAGGGAGGGGAGGTGGGGTTGGGGTTTTTTTTTTTTTTTTTTTTTGGTTGGTGGAGGGGGGGTTTTTTTTTTGTGGGGGAAAAATTTAAATTTTTTTTTTTTTTTTTTTTTTTTTTTTTTTTTTATATTTATATATATATATGGGGGGGAGGGGGAAAAAAAAAAAAAAAAAATTATTTTTTTTATATTATTTTTTTTTTTTTGTTGGGGGGGGGGGGGGGGGGGTGCCATAATTGTTGTTTGTTTGGTTGGGGGGCCCGTGGGGTTTTTGTTTTTGTTTTTTTGTGTTGGGGTTGTGGTTTTTTTTTTTGTTTCGTGTTGGTTTCCGGATTGTTTTTTTTTCCGGGGCCCCCCCCCCCCGGGGGGGGGGGGTGTTTTTGTGTTTGGGTTTTTTGTTGTGGGGGGGTAAAAGGAAAAAAAAAAAAAGAAAAAGAAATTTATTATTTTTTTTTTTTTTTTTGTTGGGGGGGGGGGGGGGGGGGGGGGGGGGAGGGGGGGGGAGGAGGGGGGGGGGGGGGGGGGGGGTTTGTTTTTTGTTGGTGTTTTTTTTGTTTTTTGTTTTTTTTTGTTGGTTTTTTGGGGGGGGTGTTTGGTTTTTTTTTTTTTGTTTTTTTTTTTTTTTTTTTTTTTGTGGGTTGGGGTTGGGGGGGGGGGGGGGGGGGGGGGGGGGGGGGGGGGGGGGGGGGGGGGGGGGGGGCCGGGGGGGGGGCCGGGGGGGGGGGTGGGGGTTGGGGGGGGGGGGGGGGGGGGGGGGGGGGGGGGGGGGGGAGGGGGGGGGGGGGGGGGGGAGGGGGGGGGGGGGGGGGGGGGGGAAGGAGGGGGGGGGGATTGTTTTTTTGGGGGGGGTGGGGGGGGTGATAATTTTTTTTGGCTTCCCCCCCCGGCCGGGCCACCCCGGTTTGTATTTGGTTGGGGGTTGGTGGTGTGTATAAAGGGAAAAAAAAATCCAAACCCATTTCATATTTTTCATTTCCACATAACTACCCACCCCCCCCCACCCCCCCCCCCGCCCCGCCCGGGGGCGGGGGGCCGGGGGGGGGGGGGGGGGGGGGAACCGCTCCACTCCTAAGCCTCCTGAAGCTGAGATTTCCTTGGTTAGACCCAATATGTCCTTCTACCTGTTGATATATCTGGTGGGATATTACCTCTTAGAAAGGTTTAGCTCTCTTATGAGAAGATTTGCTTACTTTGGTCATTTTGGTCACCTTGCAATGGTTACAGTTCCCATTGGTTTGGTTATTGCAGGGCTAAATCTAGGGGCCTTGGCCCACAAGATTGGGAATTTATTCCCTTTCAAGTGGGTCCCTGACATATGTGGCTTCTTGTGATACTATATGATACTCTAAACTCATATCTAATAAAGTATCACTCTCTTCAAAATTTCCCCTTTATCTTGTTTATTATACTTTCAAGAAGTATATACTCAAAAGTGGTAGCACAGGTAAGTTATCCACACATACAGAACTTAAAGGGAAAACCCATCCAAAGAAAAGAACCCAGAAAATAGCAGTATCACTGGCTGGATACAATATGAAGAAGGTTAGGACGTCCCTACAGGACTCACTGTCTTCAACAATATCCTTGTACCAGCCAAACAGTACAACTTCCTCAATACAAAAGGAGTCCTGAATCCACCTCCAATTCCTAAAGCAACCAAAATACCCATCATTGTTGTTTTAACCGAACCCATGAGGATTCAATATTTGGGATTAGGGAAGACACCAGCCCAATAGAGAGGAGAGAATAATAAGAATAAGGTATTAGTTATTGGAGAATATTTGGATTGATATATTTTTTGGGGGAAACCCCCAGCCCCAAAGGTGTGGGTTTGGGAGTGTTTATTTTTGTTTTTTTGGGAAGAAAAAATTTTGTTTGTAGCAGGGAGTAAAATTTGCAGCGCTCCTCTTTTTTTTGTAAGAACCACCCTCCATTTTTTTTATCCATATTATTATAAAATTTTATTTTATAGTGGGGGGGGCCCCCACCCCCCCCGCCGTTTTTTTTTTTTTTTTTATTATAAAAGAGAGAAAATTTGGGGGGCAACATTGTATTCCAACACCTACGCTCAGAAGAAATTGGAACCTTCTCAGGACTACACTGTGAAAATGTCAACCTCTGGATTCAAAGCACTCAAAATAAGTTCACACAAGTGGGCTACCCCAAAGACTCTGGGCAAGTGAAATTGCCTTACAAGTTACTGGGCCACCTTCTGCTTTGTAAGTGATTGGTTTAAACAATACCTCAACAATAACAAAGATTGTGACATGTTCAAAACCGCCTTTCTGGAGAATTTTTTCATAAAGAACTCTGATGTTGTGATTATGACAGAACTCTGAACCTTTAAGATGACAGGAACTATTGAGGAGTACATTGCAGCCTATAAAGACTTACATGATTGAGCCCCTGACACTATCAACTTTGATGAGGCTGGACCACAACTGGAATTCTACAATGGCCTCCTCATACACATCAGACACCAGTTTGACATGAGTTATTGCAAAAGCCTCCAAGACATGTTTTTGGAAGGTAAAAGAGCTTCACAAAAATCTGACAACCTGCATGTAATCAACAAGCTAGGAGAGTCCCACAGTAAAAAAGACCCTCACCTAACAAGCAGAACAACCAAGCTAATAACCCTCATCCTTGAGGCAGAAATCACACTACTCAAGTAAATCAAATGAGTACTGATAACACTAATGAGGAGGGAAAAGCTTGGGGTAGTGCTTAGGCAAGCCACCCTCCCCCACTTTGCAAGACTTGTACAAGGACCAAGACGTTGACTTGATTATCATGATACAAGTACCCTCCAGGAATCCCATACTATTTTCACCCAAACTGGAAATAAACTCTTAATTTATCCTTTCTGTTTTTTGCAGATATCAAGGCATAGCACTATTCAACACTAGAGAGGACCAGTCTCTTTTTGACAATAAATTTGCCAACCTCATGATACTACCTAAAACCAGGGGCAACATCAAGAGAGTTATCATGATAGGTAGCCAAAGCACCCCAGTCACCAAGGAGGAAAAAACTTTCCAGGCACAAATAGAATATTTACAGAGTATTTTTAGTGGTCCAATCATACCAATCCCCAGGTACAATATTATACTTGGCCTGAACTGGATGAGAAAGACCAAGTCTCATATTGACTGGGATAGTGCTACTCTCACCATACAACAAGGAGAGATACACTACCATGTGTATCCAACCCACCTTGACACACTTATGAGAGACTATGTATTTGTAAATATTATGGAAACAGAAGAAGAAAAGGATCCTAGCAAGATCAACTGGAACACCTGCACATATGAAGTTATCCACTTTAAAAGTACAGAAACCACACTCAAGCAAGACCCAATCTGATAATAGCTAATCCAAGAATTCCCTTCTGTTTTCCAAGAAAAGTTACCAGGGCTACCACCCAACTGGGGCATCCAGCATGAAATTGACCTCAAAGGGAGTGTACCAAAACAACAGCCTATCTAGCGCCTAACACCACAAGAGGACAACATTTTAAAGGCCTATCTAGACAAGGCCCTTGAAAAAGACTAGTACAACCTGTTGTGAATGCTGCCATTCACCATGTTTTAATTTTGTCTTTGATGGGTTATTTTGAGGACAAATATCTATCTTTTGCTTTTGCCCCTCAAAATGAGTCTATATCCAAACTGAGAAATACAATTGTTTGGTTTCCTGACTCTGCACAACTCACTCTCCCCACTGATGCTTGTGGCAAGTGATCCTATTGTCCATGTACTGTTTTGTGGTAAAGCTACACAGCATATATTCCCAATTTTATACCCAATAAAATTTAAGTTCTATTCACATTTTTGTCTTTGTGTCTCCAAGTACTTTGCGCCTCTCTCTAGCCACAACTAGTAGAGATTATTCAATCAGGGCCACAAGTTAAATCAAAAGCCTTCCTTGCAACTAACTAAGACTTAGTATGAATCCAATCCTAAGGTTAGGATTCCCTGTTGTTATCTGTGCTGCGCCTCAGAACACAACAAACATGGTGCACACTACAGGGGCTTTAAGCCCCTTGGTTATCCCTTTTGCATCCGCGCTTTCAGGTCCTTTGCCTCCTCTTATACAAGAGCCGGATTCACCTGAAATTAACAGTCCTCCTATTGAGGAAGACATCACAGAACTACCTTTTGTCCCCACTGTACTGAACCTTGGGAATGGTCCCTGCCTGGTGACCTACCCTTTGGGCACCCCTGACTTGGAACAAGTCATGAAAGTAGCCCTTAGATAGCCTGTGAAGGAGCCATCCCTTGCCTTTAATTAAAGTTCAGTCAAGCAGAATACTACAAATTGATTGTGACTCCACTTATTCACAACATCTCCTCTCAGTGGCTGGTTCTGCTGAGAATCTATTGTCTACCTTTGTACAACCCGCCTTGGCCCACCATCAAATGGTGTTAGGGCTCCACGCTCAGGAGATTTCATCTCTACAAGCAGCTGTCACTCATCACTGGGATCAGTTTGCTGTCTATCAGCAGTGTATCCACTCCCTGTTTTCCTTGGTATCAGACAATCAGCGCAACTCTGTCACCTCCCAGACCCGCTTGGTTAATTCCATCAAAAAAATGCACCAGTTCATCCCTGAGCACGCCTAGAAGCGTCTACATGAGTTTCACTGTGACCGTACAACAGTCACTGTTGAGTATTTAGCCAAATAAATACTCCAAAATATAAAGTTGCTCTGTTTTTGCTGTTTATTTTATGTAGATAGGTTTGGCAGGAATTCTTCAGATAAAGATTCCTGAAAGCTGAGTATCTATATTTAATAAAAGAACAGAAGGCAAGATTGGCCAAATCAATCTTGGAGACTAGGTGTCTCAAAAACAAGTTAATTGACCGGGAAGGTTGATTAATAAATATATTGCAATATAATTAATGAGGATTTAATTATATTGGTTAATTGCCTTGACTATGTCAAGAAGTATGGTTAAGAAGAACCATAGTTAAACCCCTGAATTTGGGTTTAGAAACACTGTGGTGGTGTTTTGCTTGAGGTTCAAAGTGTTTTAATGGGGTTTTAAAACACATGAAAACCGTTAAATGTAACAATAAATGAATAAAGGTAATGATGCCTAGGAATTCAGGTTTAATCAGCTGGTTCCCAGTTGGAACATTGATAGCTGAGTTTTGGGATGTGTATATTCCACAGGGTTTTGCCGCTGGGAGCTGAGAAAGCTCCATGCTGAATTAGTACTCTGGATGAATGGAGTCAGGTGACTTCTTCTCATTGTAGGTTAGATCTTATAGGTTGAGAAATATCAGTGATCTTTTAGGTAAAGATCTAGGCTTAGATGGTTCAAATGGCATAGACCACATGATATAAATCATAGGTTGATTCAGAAACCAAGGAGTTTTCAGCCAAATATGCCCCAAATGATATATAAGCAAAAACAGCTTAATTTTAAATAAAGATATATTGTCAATTTTGACGCTTCTCCCTCAACTACTTTTTGATTATCATGTCTTCTTTACTGTCTTTTTTTAAAGATCAAAATTCAGGGTGCTTTTTGTAGAAACTGCTACTGCTAGGAAGGAAGTTCCTACCAGTTCACTTGAGGAGGCTTGGGCAAGTCTGGAGGTCTCTAAGACAGCACCCAAGGAATCTTTGGTAGAAGTGAAAGCGGCATTTGAATAACTATATTCCAACTATTTGTCAAAGTAGGAACCCTTCCAAAGAAAAAATTGAGTTTATGCATGGAATTCCTGTAACTTGCTATTAGGGTTTGATGAAATTTTACAACAGGTGAAGGACAGAGCCAACTGTGAAGTTGAGGCATTGAGAAATAGGGAGGAAAAGAGTGTCAAAATTATGGCTTGTTGGCAAGATGACAATAAAGTGTTGTCTCACAAAATTGCCTCCCTGGAGGCAAAGCTCCTCAAAGCTTTGTCACAGGAAGGTAACAGTTGTTGTGTTTGGCTCCTGGGGACAACATCCAGGAGGACACAGCGGGAAATCTTTATATCAAAATATTTTAGGTTCAAAGCTAGCCTTGGGTTAGCCTTCAGGGAAAAATTAAGGACACATACCTTAATTTCCTGGAATAAAAGATGTGAAATTCCTTTTGGAAAAAAGGAAAGGAAAAGGCTTGAAGAATATTAAAGCCAACACAAATGTGGATAAACTTGTCTTTATTAGGAGAAACAATTCTACTTAAATAGTAGACAAGGGTCAATGATCACTCATTAGGTAGACAGAGTGGCAGAAAAAGTCACGTTGAGATGAGGTCATACCAGGATCAGTCAAGGACAGGTATGATATTACAGAATGGGTGGATATTTAACCAGACCCATTTGCAGAAGGCAAGGAGTTTCCAAAATCAAAAGAAAAACCAACTAAATCTTTGCACATATCAATATTAGAAGGCCATATCAAAATGGCATTGATGGCACAATTTACAACAACAGTAATAAGAGTCAAGAGCAGGATAACAAAAAGTCTGACTGATTGGACTTGGATCTGTCACATTAACCAGTTAGAACAGCCCTGGCAAGCCCAAGTAAATTCCACTTTGAACACCTATCTCACTATTGTAACTGTGCTGTTTTAGCAGAGTTACAAGGGGAAAAATATTTAGAAACTAGATAATATTTTTTATTGAGAGATAATGATTATATAGTTGGTGTGAATCATGGGTAACAGGAACATGATAGCGTTGATCACACAGTTGGATGGTGAAGGGGGGTGGCTTGATCCTGGTAATGAGTCAAGCGCCAAAACAAGGTATTCACCAATGGAATTAGCATTTGTTCATCTTGTTGGATTTGGCAATTTGAGTTGACTTCTTAGTCTGGCTTTGAGTGGCCGGGTAATTGGATTGCAGGTCACAAACCCGCTTACTCAAAACCTTGCTGGCGGGTTGAGCTGCTGTTTCAACACCCCCCAACTGAAGGTTGGCCTCCTCTGGGGGTAGGTTGTCAGGAGCCTGGGCGCCATACTGAACTAGCTGTTGTTCTGTGGCAAGCAGGGCGGGTTTGTATTGTTTTTGTCTTGCTTTACAGGGTCTCAGGCAATCATGGTGGAGGATTTTGTCATGTTTGTGCTTTCAAAGTCCTTGAATAAGGTAAGTGTTATTTTCATTTACCTTTAGTATAATTACTGGACCTACTTTTTTGGTTGTAGTTTTCTTTTATCAACGTTCATGACCCAAACTTTGTCAGCAACTTCATGTCTATCTTGGATGGGGACAAGAGTTATTTGCAGATGCTTGTTTTTCTTTTCTGTTTGCTTACTGTTGGCCTCTATAACTTGAGGGTCTGAGCGAGGGGGGACTTTGCTTGGAATTTCCAGCTTGGATCCTGTCAATGATTGAATGATATTGGGCTGTGTACTGTATATCAACTCAAAAGGGCTTTTCCTAGTGGATCTGTTCACCCAGGTTTGGCACACAAGTAGTGCATTTGATAGCTGCTTATACCAGTCTTCAGGTCTCCTGGCAGTGAGCTTGGCCAAGGCTTGCACGGGGCTGCCATTTAGCCGCTCTA
>QTSX02001653.1:91988-127709 GCA_014839935.2 Entomophthora muscae
CTGTTTGCTTACTGTTGGCCTCTATAACTTGAGGGTCTGAGCGAGGGGGGACTTTGCTTGGAATTTCCAGCTTGGATCCTGTCAATGATTGAATGATATTGGGCTGTGTACTGTATATCAACTCAAAAGGGCTTTTCCTAGTGGATCTGTTCACCCAGGTTTGGCACACAAGTAGTGCATTTGATAGCTGCTTATACCAGTCTTCAGGTCTCCTGGCAGTGAGCTTGGCCAAGGCTTGCACGGGGCTGCCATTTAGCCGCTCTACATGTTCATTGGCCTGCAGGTGATATGGTGTTGTCACTGTATGTCTGGCCCCATTTTTAGTGAGGTATACATGGGTGGTTTTGGAGGTCGATTCTTTCCCTCCATCAGTTATCAGGAGTTCTAGCTTTCCAAACTTGCTGATTATTTCCCTTCCTATGAACTGCCACACGTCATTGCCAGTGTGCGCCTTTAATGCTTGGGCTACTGGTCATTGTGTAGCAAAGTCTATAGTGGTAATGATGTATTTCTTATCATTGTGTTTCCATGGCATGGGGCCAACAATGTCTAGGGCCCACACCTTGAAGGGTAGTTGTGTGCAAATGGATAGTACTGATTTTGGTGGGGCTTTGCTTTTTGCAAATTTATTGCACAATTCACATTGGTCTAGGACTTCTTGAACATCACAATACAGGGTTGGCTACCAGGGATTGTGTTTAAGGAACTCATATAGGTTGCAGCTCTTGGTGTGTCCTAGGTCTCTATGACATTGTAGGATGGTGTCCACTTGCTGGTGTGTGGGGATGTAAGGGATGGTAGTTCCATCAGACATTTTTTGGTGTAAGGTTCCATACACATCAGCAAATATGTGTTTGTTTTTGATGACTGTTTCCTTTGTTATGTTGGTTGTGCCAGGAGGGAAGCATTTGTATTTTGTCTGTAGTACCAAGAGGAGCCAGTCTGGGTCAAGCCCATTTTCTCCTCTCATGGCACAGACATACAGGCACAAGAGGGCATATGTCATGACAAGTTCTGGACTAGGTTTGTATTGTATGAGCATATTGAATCTCCAAGAGTTCTATCCAGCAGGCTTGACAGTGTGATAGATTTTCTTGAGTTTTGAAGTATATGAGCAACTTGTGATTGGTCAATGCTGTGAATTATTCCTGTTGTTCTAGATAACAACACCATTTGACTAGGCAGTGTACAATGGCCAACAGTTCTTTGTTGTGGATAGGATATCAACACTTGCCATCTGTCAAATTTTATGATTCATAGGCTACGTGCAGGAATTCACCATTAATATTTTTGATTCTTAGTACTCCCCCAATGGATGTGTCTGAGGCGTCAGTTTCCATTTGGTATTC
Source organism: Entomophthora muscae (assembly GCA_014839935.2). Taxonomy (NCBI): domain Eukaryota; kingdom Fungi; phylum Entomophthoromycota; class Entomophthoromycetes; order Entomophthorales; family Entomophthoraceae; genus Entomophthora; species Entomophthora muscae. The sequence continues at coordinate 93,338 of QTSX02001653.1, forward strand.
CCCGTAACGTTTTGGTATTGCAGGATGGGAGCTGTTGTGATTTTCTCTTTGAGACGTTTAAAATAGAGGTTAAATTAGGGGGTCCACAAAAACTTGGATTTGGCGCCAGTTATGGCAGATAAGGGGGCAGTCAAGACGCCACAGTCAGGTATGAAGCGGCGTACATAGGCCACCATCCCCAGGAAGGTACATAGTTTCAACCTATCCTTGGGTGGTGGCATCTTGCAGATGGCCTGTATCTTTTGACTGTCGGGTTTGATGACATCTTTTGAGACAATGTGACCCAGTAAAGGCAGTTGCTCACAAAAGAACTGGAACTTGGAGGGCTTGGCCAGCAGCTTGTGTTATGCCAGGGTAGCAAAGACTGCCTCTAGGTCTTTGTGGTGCTGCTCTACCAAAGGACTATAGACAAGATGTTGTCTAGGTAGACTAAGGCATGCTTGCCTATGTGCGGGGCAAACACCTCATCTATGAAGGTCATAAAGGTTGAGGGGGTGTTTGTCATACTAAAGTTTAGTACAACACACTCATATGAGACGTATTTAGTGCAGAAAGCTGTTTTGGGAATGTCTTACTCCTTAATACAAATCTGATTGTAGCCTGCAGTTAGGTCAATCTTGGAGAAGACTGTGGCCCCTCCCAAGGCGTCAAAGAGATTGTCAATCAGTGGTAGTGGATAACAATTCCTGATGGTAACTTTGTTTAGGGCGTGGTAGTCTGTAACTAGACGCAGGGTACCATCCTTCTTGGCCACAAAGAATACAGCAGCCCCAGAGGGAGATTGTGAAGGGCGGATAAGTCCTTTCTCCAATGCTTCCTTGAGGTAAGTGCGTAGAGAATTGTCTTTGTTTGGGGTCAGCTGATAGATAGGTTGTGCTTTGGGTATAGCTCCTTTGAGTTGAATGGAATGTTGGATGTGTTTTTCTGGGGGTAACCCGGGTAGAGCTTCCTTGAAGATTTCTGGATAGTGGGCCACAATTTTGCAATCCTGAGGCGTGGAGGTATCCAGATGATCTTTAAAGTGTATGATCTTGTACTGGCAGGAGTCCCAGTGAATTGTCTTCAGGTTTTTCTCTTTGTCCAGGGTCTCTGTAATGCGCACAAAGACATGGTTGTGTAGGAGTTGATCCACTCAGTCAGGGTAGATCTGGTGGTTGACACCTTCACGCTTGATAGTCAACACTGAGGTTGCCCAGTCTACATGAGGATTGTTCTTTTGCAAACAATCCAAACCCAGTACAATGTCAAACTTTGGAAAGTCAATGACAGGACCTTGGATGGTGGAGTGTAGAAGCTTGAGCATGAAAGAGAAGGGGACAGTTTCCCTTGTCACGGCAATGTGGTGTTCATCAGCCAAGACCACATTTTTAATCCGCAAAGGATTAGTGGGTATCTTGAACTTGTCCACAAAGCTGCTGTTGACTAGGGTTTGATCTGCACCCAAGTCCAGGAGTGCCAAGCCTGTGTAACTGAAAAAATGGAAATGATAGGACATCAGTTTATTGGGATGTCTGGCTATGGTGTACAGTACCAGGTCTTCTGAGAGTACTTGGATCATTGGGCATTAGTCCACGTCCTTGGGTTGATACTCATCATTGGGCAAGTCAGGAGTTGTGCGGGGAGAGCTTGGCTTGCTTAATGCTCTCCCCGGGCTATTCCCTTGTCTTGATTGCCTTGTGTGGCAGTGATACGGAAATGGGTACAATTTGACTGGCCATTGTTTCCACTTCCATTTCCATTTGAACCTTTGGGTTTATGATTGGTGTTGTTCCTGTTGTTTCCAGGGGGTGGTTGAGTGGAGCGCCCGCCTGTGTGAGAGTCCTTGGGTCTCTCTTGTTTTCCAGTTTGTGCCTTATGGAGGGTGTTGGATGTTTGTTCCACTTTCTCCGCCTTGCGGTACAGGCTTTGCAGGTTAGTCACCTGGTCCAGGTTCACGTGCCTCATTACATGCAACTTAAGGGCGTCATAGTACATGAGGTATGTGGCTGGGGTGTCAAAGGCCAAGTCAGAGGGTGTGCATAGTCAAAGTTCCTTGTAGGTGCGGGTGTATTCCTTCACAGTGCTCATCTGGGTTAAGTTCTTTACTTGACGTATGATAATGAGCTCTGTGTCCTTAAGCACAAATATTGCCAAGAAGTCTTGTTTAAAGGTATACCAGTTCTTCTTGGTATATTCTTTGTGCCACTTATTACACCAGGTGCCAGCGTTGTGGGTAAGTTGAATGGAGATTTCTGCAATACAAAATTGCTGCAGACATTCCATCTGGGCCAGCTTGCTCTGAGCGGACTGTATCCATGTAGTAGTGTTGTTGTTGTTGGCCCCCAAAAAAAGGTTCCAAGGCAGCACTTTGGAGTCTTTGAGCTACATAGGCGGGCATGGTGTTTTTGTCAGTTGGTTGCGGGATGGTGGCAGCTGTCTGGAAGAACCCTTGTGCAGACATGACGTTGAAGGCGGGTAGTGAGATCACCGTGTTCTCGTACAGGACAGAACCATCAGGTATCTTAGTACCAGGGGTGTATGGAATCCAGTTCAGCGGGAGGCCAGACATGATTCTGTCAAGGATTTGTTGGCTGCAGCAAGTATGGGCAACAGGCAGAATTTTACAAGATAAGGCAGGATGGAGAACCTACCTGTGCTACCAATGTCATAAATGTGCTGTTTTAGCAGAGCTACAAGGGGAAAATATTTAGAAACTAGATAATATTCTTTATTGAGAGATAATGATTATATAGTTGGTGTGAATCATGGGTAACAGGAACATGATAGCATTAATCACATGGTTGGATGGTGAAGGGGGGTGGCTTGATCCTAGTGACAAGTCAAGCGCAAAAACAAGGTATCCACTGTAGGGGATCAGCATTTATTCATGTTGTTGGATTTGGCAATTTGAGTCAACTTCTTAGTCTGGCTTTGAGTGGCCGGGTAATTGGATTGCAGGTCACAAACCTGCTAACTCAGAACCTTGCTGGCGGGTTGAGCCTTCTGTTTCAACATCACTGATTTCAAATGACTTGTACAGCAGATTAATGCGTTCAGAACTTACTCCTTTGAGCAACTGCAACAAGTAGCAGACCTTGCTATTAAAGGCCTTTGTGAGCTTGGTGAATAATTTGATCAAGAAAGGGTTGCTTCCGCTACTGCCATTGCCAAGCTCCAGACTCAAGTGAATGAGTTGGTTAAGGCCAAGCCTGATATCCCCCCTTCTCCTCCATCTTATGACTTGATGAATAGAGAACAAAGAATATGGGAAGCCATTTGAGAGCTGCAAGTGTCTAACTGCAGTCAAGGACACCCTACCAAGGCTCCTCAGCCAGATCCCCAAGTGCTTGCTTTGACAACTCAGGTTACATAACTTCAGCAAGAAGTTGCTGCCCTACATGAAATGGTGGCAACTGCTGCTAGTCCAACTGGGGGTTTCAATGAAGATGACTAAAGCTTTGGCCTGCCAGAAGCCCCTAAATCCAATGCGCTAGGGAGTTGATTGCCCTAGATAATGAGGAGGATCATTTGAAGTGGGATCACGCTGAGCTAGACAGAGACATACAAGAGATGGGTGAGTTGATTGACTCATTAAACAACAGGTTTGCCCCTTGCCTCTCAATGGGGCCTTCCCTTACTTATCAACTGGCTGAGCTTTCCACTGTAGTAACAACACAAGGCCAACACCTAGACACTACTGAGCAACAGATCACCTTAGCTAATAATACAGGTACCTGCACTGCTGAGACCTTGACTACCCTTGAAGAGAGTATTTTTCAACTGTGGGCCAGACAGCCCCCTCCAAATCTGAAGCAGAATTCTCCCTGCGCATAAATGTACTCAATAGCAGCAATGGGGGCCCAACTCCTGAAGCACATTTCAAGCCTACCTTTAAGCAAGTCTTCAACCCCAAAACATTGAACATTGCAGCTTTCTTAACTATCTATGAAACTGCAATGAGAAGGGCCTCTGATGAGGTCAAGAAGGAACACATTCTAACCTGCCTGAACCCAACCTTCCAAGAAGTGGTAGTGCCAGAGCTGCCCACCATTAAGACTTGGGAAGATATGAAGCAGCTTTTAATTGATGATTTTGGTGGCAACCTTAGTTTGGAAGTGAAGAAGGACGCCTTCATGCAAATTGCTTTCAACCCTAAGGAGAATCTAGCTGAATTTGAAGATAGATTCTATATGAAAGGACAACAACTAATAACAAGTAGACAATTGAAAGCCCATGAAGCTTACATGGCTTGCGCTTAAGCCCTCAAGTTTAACCAGCTTCTGTGTTTTCACTTTAAGGCTCATAAAGCCATGCTTTCTTCTATGAAGAGCATAAAGACATTGTTGCAGGATATACACCTTATCTATTCTGGGGCATTTGTGTGGGAGAATTGTGCCGCCTCTAATTCTGGTTTGTCTTCCTGTGGCCCTTGCATCCTTGCAATGAACTCACAAAATCCTCCTAGACGTCAAGGTTGCCACAAATATGACCAGATAGGTCACCATTCTTGAGTCTGCACCAATCCTTGGGTTGAAGGAGCTGATCCCAAAGAACAGGCGGGAAAAGAACAGTCAACCTAGAGGCAGAGACGCTCTTGGTTGACAATCCTTCCCAGTCTCCTTCCATTCCCCCTTCCATAGCCAACTCTGAGCCTGCTGATACCAAGGCCACCCCATTCTGCTGATGTTCCACAATATCTCTGACAACAGTAACTTGGATGATTCTGATGTTAATAATCCTGATGCTTACGGGTATTTGATCCTTGCTGTCCCTGAAACCATTGTGGTCCCCTATAAGTTGCGCCCTGGGAAAACTACAACAAGTGCCAAGCCTTTGTCTGAAGCCAAAGAGGTTGTTTCTAGTACATAACTCACTCAAGAAAAGAGGTCTTCTGTGCTAGTAGAGTCATCTGAAGAAGCTGCTGAAATTGCCAATGCTGTATTCAAGAATGTTTCAGTTCTGCTTCCTCTCCAGACTGTCTATAAGGAGTTTCCAGGCTTGAGATGCATGATTGAAAAGTGGGACAAAGAGCTAGCAAAAGCTCAAGACATCCTGGCTGTCCTTCCACCCTTTGATTGTACTACCACTTGTGTGGAAATAGCCATCCAAAAGGTGAAAATCAAAGCCATCTTGGATACTGGATCTCCTGTTAACGTTGTCTCCTCAAAGCTTGTCAAGAAGCTCAAGCTTGCCCCCAACCTTAACTATCATCAGTTGTATAGTACAGCTGGGCTATCCATGAATTGCGCCATAGGGGCATATTCTGCTCTTCCTATGCAGTTTGGAAATCCCCTTTTAACCGCGCCTGTTGTTGTCTTGGAGAATGAGAGCTACAATCTCCTAGTTGGTACTCAGTTCCTTAGGGAATACAATAAGATCATCAATCTAAAAGATGGCTACCTCTATTCTTGGGGTACAAGGACCCTCTGATATTTGAGGAGCCTGTCAAAGCTCACAGGAAGCGCCTCAAGAGGTATGCCTTAGAGTATCCCACTGATGTTTTCACTCTGAAATACCAAACCAACTCCTCCAACATGAAGTGTCTGCCTATGGCTTGTCCTGCGTCTGAGGGGATCCCTCTCATGGCCACTTCTACTGTAATCATTCCCCCTGGCTTGCAAGCTATCCTAGACTCCCAAATATCATATGAGCTACCCAAGTGTATGTTCCTAGAGTTATACTCTCCTTCCTTGATAGGACATAACAAACCCTATCTCTGTCCAGGAATACTGGATGTCTATCATAAAGACTCTGTTTAATTGCTGGTTGCCAACTTAAATGCCCTCCCAATACATGTGTCTGGAGGGCAGGTTGTTGGCTATGGCAAGTTGTTGAGCTCTCCTGACATCCTATCATTACATCTCTTTGGTAAGTTCCAGGATTTTAATTTACCTGAAGGCGAGCCCCAAGTCCTATCCTTGTTCACTGTACAAGATTTCCCACAGCTATTGCCTATCCAGAAGAAAGATATATTGGAACTGCTTAATCAATTCAACAACATCTTTGCTTCTGGGCCCAATGACTATGGTTTAGCAAAAGGGGTCATTCACCAGATTGATACAGGTGATGCTCCCCCCTTCTGCGCTAAACCATATTGCTGCAGCCGTGTGGAGGACGCTCAAGTATCTAAAGAGCTCAAACAACTGTTAGACGCCGGGCTACTGGCCCCTTACCAAAATCATTGGGCTTCCTCTTACTCATCTTGAAGAAAAAGAATGGAGGTCATTGTATTGTGATGGACTACTGACAATTGAACTCTTTAACCAAGAAGGATTCCTACCCCTTGCTGTATATTGATGATGTTCTCTGCTGTCTTAGAGGCTCTAAGTTCTTCTATGTGATGGATCTAGCATCTGGGTACTGGCAATGTGACCTTTTTCCTGAAGATTGACAAAAGGCCGCACTCATCACATCTAAAGGACTGTTTGAGCCTACCTGTATGCTGCAGGGACTCTGCAATGCCCCAGCCACCTTCCAACAAGCCATGGACTCCATCCTCTGCAACTTGAAACTTTCATGTGTTCTAGTATAATTAGATGATATAATGGTTTTCAGCGCTACCTTACTGATCACATGGCTCATCTCAAAGAAGTTTTAATAAAGATTTGAAAGGCTGGCCTTAAACTGAAGCAATCTAAGTGTGCTTTCTTTAAAGAGCGTCTTGAATTCTTGGGCCATGAAATAACTCAAACTGGAATTCAATCAATGGCCAAGAAGGTTGAGGCTATTGACAAGATGCTTTCACCTACCAAACCTTGTAATGTAAAAGTCTTTCTGGGCATAATGGGCTACTACAGACAGTTCATCCCTGAATTTGCCAATACAAGCAGACCTTTGGTACAGCTGTTACATAATGTCCCTTTCAAATGGACTGCTAGCCAGCAGCAAGCCTTTGAGACCCTCAAACAGAAACTCAAAGAGGCTTCTATCCTAGTGTATCCTGACTACAATAAGGAGTTCATCCTATACACTGATGCTAGTGACCTAGCTATTAGGGCCATCTTAGCTCAACCAGACAATGAGGGTGTGGATCATCCTATAGCTTATACTTCTTGTGTCCTGAACAAGAATGAGAAGAATTACAGCGTCACAGAGAAAGAGTGCCTTGCTGTGTTGCATGCGGTCAAACAGTTCTTCAATTATGTGTATGGCAGCTATTTCACTGTTGTCACTGACCACACTTTGCTTAAGTGGTTACAACATCTTAAGGAGACAGAAGGACAGCTAGCTAGGTGGGATCTTTATCTGCAAGGTTATGACTTCACTGAGCTACATTGTCCTGGGATTCAACATTAGAACGCTGATGGGTTATCCAGAATGCCCATTATTGCTCTACATCCTGCTGAAGCTGATTGACTGTATGAACTAATTGGATGTCTTTCCTCTTGGGAGAACAAGACAGAAGAAGTCCAATTGGCCCTGTTCAAACTATCCAAGGACACGCTCATTTACAACAATCAGCTCTTCAAGAAAGTACAAGTCCATTACCTGCCTTATGTATGGCCTAGTCTTTGCCTTTTGTTAGTGCTTCAAGCTTATAAAGATACCAGGCTTGGAGGCATTGCCAAGACTTATGACTGGCTCCAGAAGAACTACTTCTGGGAAAATATTTGCCTGATGATTCCAGATGTTGTTTCTAGTTGCCATGGTTGCCAGCTCCAACAACCTCAAGCTGCCGCTCACAAGTTCAAGCTAGTCCCCCCTCAACATGCATTTCACACTATCAGTATTGACGCTGTAGGTCCTCTCTTTCACTCCCGCTCTGGTTGCTGCTTTATCCTAATTCCTGTTGATTATTTCAGCAAGTGGGTAGAAGCTTACCCTACTAAGGATATCACTGCCAAGACAACTGCTGCCTTCCTGTTGCAAGATGTTTTCTACCACCATGGCTGCCCTCAAGTGTTGTTATCTGACAATGTGACTAAACTTAACACCAAATTGGTAACCTCTGTTGTCAAAGCCTTGGGGACTCACCAGTCTTTCTCTGCCCCCTATAATCCTTCTACCAATGGGGAAGTTGAGCATGCAAAATTGACACTGGTTTTTATCATGAGAAAACTCACTTACTCTGACACTGCAAACTGGGATCTATACTTACCCGCTGCTCTCTTTGCTTACCGCCTTAGCAAATGTTATGTCATCAGGTATTCCCCCTTTGCTATGCTGTATGGGTGTGAGGCCACCGCTTTGTTGCTCCTGGGGCCCCCTACTTTTCTCTGATAAGCCCATGAATCCTGAAAATCATATCAAAGATCTAGTCAACCACATAATTGACATACAGGCCACTGCTTATACCTCTTTGTATAAGACCAAAATGCTTGAGCTCTCTCCTGACAATGCTGGACGCTCTCCCTTGCCTGATTTCAATATTGGGGACCATATTCTCTACTATCAGTATAGAGTAAAAGAACACACTCACAAGCTAGATACGTTGTGGGTTGGACCTCTGGAAGTGACCTTCAAGCAAGGGTCAGAGTACACTATGAAACTCCTCTATAGTGGTTGTCTGTTTGCCCAAGTGCATGCCAAGTTCCTCTGCAAGTACTACTGTCAGGAAAATTCCTGACATAAATCAAATTCTTACTGGAGAACAATTTTGGAAAAGAATAGAATTTTTTTGGTTCCAGAGACCAGATTTGATAAGGACTTTCCCCCCTTTAATTGAGGGAAATAAAAATCAAAGGAGGAAAAATCAGAACCTAATGCCCGCTAGAATAATTTATCATCTGGGCAGGCGCCCGCTGCAACTGTGCAGGCACCTGTCAGCACCTCCGCCAGCCTCCCAGCCAAGCCTCTGCTGCTCATCCACCCAGTTGCCAGCAGGCCCGCTGCTTGCTCCCTGGGTCCCAGTTGGCTGCCAGCCACCCACCCAGGCCCCAGGTTTTATCCCACAGCCAATCAGAACCCCATAAAATGCAACCAATCAGAAAAGTCCCTGGTGGCAGGGGAATAATTCCAGCCCTTCTTCTGAAGGGCAAATTCAGGGTCCAGAAGCAAAATTTTATTCCTGCCATTGAGAAGAAGGAGGAATTCAAGTTTCAAATTCCAAAACCTATTCTAGCCCATCAGAAGAAGATCCAAATCAAGTTTCAGATGTGAGCAGCAATTCTACCCATGAACAATAGGACTCTGAGTCACAGGTCATAGGTTTGAGTCCAGACTCCAGCTTGATCATGTCTCCCAAAACAAAAATAGATTATGAAAGTTCCATGAGTCTTCACCATCACCTGACTCCATGCCTAGGAAAAATCATTGGCTCCAGGCAAGAATGGCAAAACCCCCAACAGATTGTCCAGGAACATGAATTTGGCCATCCTCTCAAACCCTAATTCCCAATCACATTTTCAAAACTTTTGGGTCCTCCAATCCCTTGTTTCCATTCCCACTTGCAAACCTTTGCACAGTGGGAAGAACTATAAATAAGGGACCCCTCCTCAGTAATAGCGTGTGCTATTATTGAGTTTAATACCCTTAATAAAGCTAAATCTTTCTTAAAACTTAAGTCAACTTCAACTAGTTAGCCCCCACTAACTCCTTCCAACCCAAGGAAGATGAACCATATCATCTTCACAGCTGTGCTTACAGCTTGCCTTGGGATTAGAGGCTATCAACAGGGACCAGAGTTCTTTGGACCCTCACCAGAAGGGCTAGGTCATGATCCCCACTATGACCCTGGTCAACTCAACTCCTCCCACTCTGGTTCCTGGCCTCCACTGGTGTCCCCGCATTCCACGCTGTTCATTGTGGTGTACACCTCCATGTACTATGTGTTAATGTACTTTGCTGAAAGCTTTAGAAGATACAACCTCCATGCTAAGGTATTCTGTTGGTTGATGACCATCTACACAATCATCACCGCCCTGACTGGTTTCCAATTTTCCAACCTCCTGCCATACCTGCTGCAAGTAGTACCTACCATAACAGGGTATTACAACTACCCCCTAAGGCCAATCTAGAAGGAAGCAATATTGTGAATACTGCCATTCACCATGTTTCAATTTTTCATTTGATGGGTTATTTTGAGGACAAATCTCTATCTTTTGCTTTTGCCCCTTGAAATGATTCTATATCCAAACTGGGAAATACAATTGGTTAGTTTCCTGGCTCTGCGCAAATCACTTGCCCCACTCATACTTGTAGTAAGTGATCCTACCGTCCATGTACTGTTTTGTGATAAAGCTACACAGTATATATTCCCAATTTTTATACCCAATAAAATTTAAGTTCTATTCACATTTTTGTCTTTGTGTTTCCAAATACTTTGGTGCCTCTCTCTAGCCACAACTAGTAGAGATTATTTATCCAGGGCCACAAGGTAATTACATAGCCTTCCCTGCTATCTAACCAAGACTTAGTACAAATCCAATCCTAAGGTTAGGATTTCCCGTTGTGTATCTATGCCACGCCTCAGAACACAGCACAACCCTCTAAATCTACTTTTGGTGTAGATGTCTTTTTTAGCAAAGAAAGATGGAGGACTCCACTTGATCACAGACTACAGGGCATTCAACAAGGTCATAATTAAGAATATGTATCCCCTGCCCCTGATTGATGACCTTTTTGACGCCCTGGGGGGTCCCAAATCTTCACAAAAAATTGACTAGACAGCAGGTTATCACCAAATTTGCGTTAAGTCAGAGGATATACCCCAAACAGCGCTAATAACTAAGTATGGCTTGTTTGAATGTGTTGTCCTCAACTTTGGCATGAAAAACGCCCCAAGAGATTTTAGTGACCTTTAGGAATGAAGTTTTTAAAGAACATATTAGAAAAAGGGCTATTGTCTATCTTGATAACATAATAATATGTCAAAACTGCAGGCTCAACCTGCCAGCAAGGTTCTAACCAAGCAGGTTTGTGACCCGCAATCCAATTATCTGGTCACCTGAAGCCAGACTAGGAAGTCAACTTGAATTACCAAATCCAAAAACATGGACAGATGATGATCCTTCACAGTGGATACCTCAATTTGGCGCTTGACTCATTATCAGGATCAAGCCACCCCCTTCTTCCATTCAACCGTGTGATCACCAATCATGTTCCTGTTACCCATGATTCACACCAACTATATAATCATTATCTCTCAATAAAGAATATTATCTAGTTTCTAAATATTTTCCCCCTTGTAGCTCTTCTAAAACAGCACAGTTATGACATTGGTAGCACAGGTAGGTTCTCCATCCTGCCTTATCTTGTAAAATTCTGCCTGTTGCCCATACTTGCCGCGGCCAACAAATCCTTGACAGAATCATGTCTGGCCTCCCGCCCAACTGGACGCTGTATACTCCTGGTACCAAGATACCCAATGGTTTTGTCCTCTACCAAAAAACGGTGATCCTGCTACCCGCCTTCAACGCCATGTCTGCACAAGGGTTTTTTCAGGCACCCTCCTTGATGCCGCAACCAGCTGACAAAACCACCATGCCTGACTATGTAGCACAAAGGCTCCAAAGCGCTGCCTTGGAACCTTTTGCTGGGGCCAACAACAACAACACTGCCACATGGATCCAGTCCGCCCAGAGCAAGCTGGCCCAGATGGAATCTCCACAGCAATTTTGGATTGCAGAAATCTCCATCCAACTTACCCACAACGCTGGCACCAGGTGCAACAAGTGGCACAAAGAGCACACTGACAAGAACTGGGATACCTTTAAGCAGGACTTCTTGGCAAGATTTGTGCTTAAGGATACAGCGCTCATGATCATATGCCAAGTAAAGAACCTGACCCAGAAAGGCACTGTTAAAGAACTCACCCGCGCCTACAAGGAACTCTGTCTCTGTGCCCCATCTGACATGGCCTTTGACACCCCAGCTACACACCTCATGTACTATGACGCTCTCAAGTTGCACGTGATGAGACATGTGAACCTGGACAAGGTTACCAACCTGCAAAGCCTGTACTGTGAAGCAGAAAAAGTGGAACAAACATCCAACACTCTACACAAGGCACAGACTGGGAAACAAGAAAGGCCCAAGGACTCACATCTAAGCGGGTGCTCTACTCAACCACCTCCTATAGGCAACAGAAACAACAACAACCACAAACCCATGGGTTTGAATGGACATGGAAATGGAAATAATGGCCAGTCAAATTGCACTCATTTCCGTGTTACCTCTACCCAAGGTAATCAAGATGAGGGAAAAGCCCAGGGAGAGCACTAAGCAAGCCAAGCTCTCCCCACGCAACTCCTGACTTGCCCAACAATGAATACCAACCCAAGGACGTGGACCAATGCCCAATGATCCAAGTGCCCTTGGAAGACCCAGTGCTATAAACCATTGCCAGACATCCCAATAAATTGATGTCCTACCCTTTCTGCTTTTGCAGTTACACAGGCTTGGCACTTCTGGACTTGGGCGCAGATTAAACCTTAGTCAACAGTAGCTTTGTGAATAAATTAAAGCTGGCCACTAATCCTTTGCGGATTAAAAACGTGGTCCTGGCTGATGAACACCACATTGCCGTGACAAAGGAAACTGCCCCCTTCTCCATCATGCTTGAGAACCTCCACTCCACCATCCAAGGTCCCGTCATTGACTTACCTAAGTTTGACATTATACTGGGACTAGGCTGGTTACATAAAAACAACCCCCATATGGACTGGTCAACCTCTGTGTTGACCATCAAGCGTGAAGGTGTCAATCACCAGATCTACCCTGACTCAGTGGACCAACTCCTACGTGACCACGTCTTTGTGCGCATCACAGAGACTCTGGACAAGAAGAGAACCTGAAAGCAATTGACTAGGATTCCTGTCAGTATGAAATCATACACTTTAAAGATCATCTGGATACCTCCACGCCTCAAGACTGTGGCATTGTGGCCTGCCATCCAGAAATCTTTAAGGAAGCGTTACCTGGGCTAACCCCTGAGAAACACATCCAACACTCTATCCAACTCAAGGGGGATGTACCCAAGGCACGCCCCATTTTCAGGCTGACCCCAATAAGGACAACACCCTGCAAGCCTATCTCAAGGAAGCACTAGAAAAAGGACTTATCCACCCCTCACAGTCTCCCTTTGGGGCCGCCATATTCTTTGTGGCTAAAAAGGACAGTACCTTGCGCCTGGTCACAGACTACCGCTCCTTAAACAAAGTCACCATCAAGAATTGTTACCCACTGCCACTGATTGACAACCTTTTTGACGCCTTGGGAGGTGCCACCGTCTTCTCCAAGATTGATCTAACTGCAGGCTACAATCAGATTTGTATCAAGGAGATAGACATCCCCAAGACAGCCTTCTAAACCAAGTACGGTTTCTACAAATGTGTGGTACTCAACTTTGGCATGACCAATGCCCTGTCCACTTTTTTAACCTTCATGAACAAAGTGTTTGCGCCACACATAGGCAAACATGCCCTAGTATACCTGGACAATATTATTGTCTACAGAGCCTTGGTGGAGAAGCACTACAAAGACCTGGAAGAGGTCTTCATGACCTTGGCACAACACAAACTGTTGGCCAAACCCTCCAAATGCCAGTTCTTCTGGGAGCAACTACCCTTCTTGGAACACATAGTCTCAAAAGACGGCATCAAACCCAACAGTCAAAAGATATAAGCCATCTGCAAGATGCCACTTCCCAAGGACAAGTCAGAACTACACACCTTCTTGGGAATGGTGGCCTATGTACAACGCTTCATATCTGACTGTGGCATCTTGACCGCCCCCTTGTCCGCCATAACAGGCACCAAGTCTAAGTTTGTGTGGACCCCCCAACGTGAACTCTGTTTTAGACGTCTCAAGGAAAAGCTCACAACAGCGCCCATATTACAATACCCCAAACAAGATGGAGAATATCAGATGGAAACCAACACATCAGATACATCCATTGGGGGAGTACTACAAATTAAGAATAGTGATGGTGACTTCCTGCCTGTAGCCTACAAATTGCACAAACTGACAGATGGCAAGTGTCAATACCCTATCCACAACAAGGAACTGCTGGCAATTGTACATTGCCTAGTCAAATGGCGCTGTTACTTAGAACAGCAGGAAGAATTCACAGCACTAACTGATCACAAGTTGCTCAATTATTTCAAGACACAAGCAAACCTGTCACGCCGCAAGTGCAGTGGATGGAAATACTAAAAAGGTTTAACATGCTCATCCAATATAAGCCTGGGGCCAAACTTGCCATGGCAGACGCCCTGTCCTGCCTGTATGTCCTTGCTTCAAGAGGATATAATGGGCTTGAACCAGACTGGTCTCTCCTAGTGCTAAGTACAAAAGTCAAAGGATTCCCTGCAGGCACAACCTACATTGCCAAAGAAACAGTCAAGAATGAACATCTCTTTGCTGATGTATATGGAACCCTTCACAGAAAAATGACGGATGGCACGACCATCCCCTACATTCCCACAGATCAGCAAGTTGACACCATTCTTTGCTACCACAGAGATCTTGTACATACTAAGAGCTGTAACCTATACAAGTTCCTAAAGCATAAAGCCTGGTGGTCAATTTTATACTGCAACGTCCAGGAAATATTAAAACAGTGCGAGGTTTGCAAAAAGTTTGCTAAAAGCAAAACCCTGCCTAAGTCTGTACTTCCCATTTGGACCCAACTACTGTTCAAAGTATGGGCTCTTGAAATTGTGGGCCCCATGCCAGGAAAGCACAGTGACAAAAAATACATCATCACAGCTATTGACTTTGCAACAAGGTGGCCAGTAGCCCAAGCGGTGAAGGCACACACCGGCAACAACGTACAAAAATTTATTGGCAAAGAAATAATCAGCAGGTTCGGAAAGCCAGAACTCCTGATAACCAATGGAGGCAAAGAATTGACATCCAAAGACACCAACGTGTACCTTGCCAAAAATGGGGTCAAACACACCATCACAACACCATACCATCCACAGGCCAATGGACGCGTAGAGCAGCTTAATGATAGCCTCGTGCAAGCCTTAGTCAAACTCACCGCTGGGAGCCCTGAAGACTGGTATAAGCATCTACCAACTGCATTACTTGTGTGCCAAACCCAAGTGAACAGATCTACCAGGCAAGCCTGTTTGAACTGGTATACGGCACACAGCCAAATATCATTCAAGCATTGACAGGACCCAAACTGGAAATTCCAAGTCAAGTCCCCCCTTGCTCTGACCCTCAAATAAAATAGGCCAACAGCAAACATGCAACCAAAGAAAAGGAACACTTACAAAAGACATTTGTTCCCATTTTCCAAAGACATGAATTCAGGGAAAAAGTTTGGGTCATGAATGCCAATAAGAGCAAACTACCACCCAAGAAAGTAGGGCCAGCAATCATTCTAAAGGTAAATGACAATAACACTTACCTTGTGCAAGGGCTTGGGAAACACAAGCAAGACAAGACCTTACACCACAATTGCTTACAACCCTGAAAAGCAAGACAGAAACAACAAGAAACCGCCCTGTCTGCCACCAAACAACTACTGATTCACTATGGCGCCTGGGCTCCTGACAACCTCCCTGACAACCTTCCCCCAGAGGAGGCCAATCTTCAGCTGGGGGGTGTCAAAACCGCAGGCTTGACCCGCCAGCAAGGTTCCAACCAAGCAGGTTTGTGACCCGCAATCCAATTATCTGTTCACCTGAAGCCAGACTAAGAAGTCAACTTGAATTACCAAATCCAATAACATGGGCAGATGATGATTCTTCATGGTGGATACCTCAATTTGGCGCTTGACTCATTATCAGGATCAAGCCACCCCCTTCTTCTGTCCAACAATGTGATCACCAATCTTGTTCCTACTATCATTGATTCACATGAGCTATATAATCACTATCTCACAATAAAGATTATTATCTAGTTTCTAAATATTTTTCCCCATGTAACTCTGCTAAGACAGCACAGTTATGACACATATACAGTCCAACTATAGAGCAACGCTGGAAAGACGTCTGCCTGGTCCTCTGCACCCTTCAAAATAACCAACTTATAGCTAAACCTTCCAAAAGTGACTTCTTATTAACTGAGCTTCCATTCTTAGGCCACATTATCAGCAAAGATGGGGTTAATCCAACCCAGACAAATTAAGAGCCATAACTGATATGCTGGCACCACACAATAAAAGCAAACTTCATATGTTCTTGGGAATGGCCACCTATGACCGGAGTTTTTCCTAGACTGGGGAGCCTTGCCTTCTCCCTCATATAAAATCACTGGCAAGACAAATAATTTGTGTGGATGTAACTAAAAATGAAGTATTTCCAACAACTAAAAGACTGAATGATCACCACTTCCATCTTACAATATCCTAATTGTGAAAGAGTGTACAAGTTAGAAACCAACACCTCCAACTATGCCATAGAAGGAGTACTCCAAATTCAAACTTCCGAAAATAACTTCCTCTCTATAGCATATGAATCAAGAAAGCTATCTGAGGGTGAACAAAGATACCTGATACATGATAAGGAACTGATTGCCAGTGTCCACTGTATAACAAATTGGTGGTACTATCTGAAAGGTGCACAGATATTCAAAGTGCTAACTGACCACAAGTCATTGATATTCTTCAAAACACAACAGCACCTATCAAGAAGACAAGCCAAATGAATGAGACTCATACAGAGGTATATAATGCAAATTGAATACAATCCAGGCAAGGGAATGCTTACTGCAGACGCCCTATCAAGGCTATACAATAAACATGTTCTACGCACTGATGGTTACCCTGATTAACCCATATTAATCATGGGGAATCCCCAATAAGGGCTCCCACCTGACACACCAATGGACATCCAAGATAAGGCCCTCAAGAACATACACCTGTTCAAAAATGTATATGGTACTCTACACCACATACTACCAAATGGTGATACTGTATCCTACCTCTTGTCAACACAAAGAATTGTCACTATCCTTTGATACCACAGAAATCTAGGCCACACCCATAGTAGAAACTTAGAAAAATATCTCAAGACACTAATGGTGACCTAACATGCTGGAAAATATCAAAGAGGTTCTCAAAAAATGCAAAGTATATGAAACTATGCACACTCCAAGGTACCCCCAAATCAGTAATGCTGGTGTCAATTACCCAATCATTCAAAATGTGGTTGCTGGATATTGTGAGAATAATGTCCAGCAATAACAAAGACAAAAAACTAATTATCACAGCTATCAAATATGAAACTAGGTAGCCTATAGCACAAGCCATAATAGAACACAAAGGAAACAATGCAAGACAATTTATTGACAAAGAAATCATAGCTAAGTTTGGGAAACCCAAACTCCTGATCACAAACAGAGGAACTGAACTCAAAGCTATTGCCACCCATATCTACTTTGCTAAAAATGGAATAGAACACACCATTGCCAGCCCCTATCACCTACAATCAAACAGAAGAGTTGAAAGACTAAATGGTTCCCTTGTTGTTGTGAGACAAAGTTTCATTTGAAAGGACAACAGAAATGACGTAGCTTTGGCATGGAATCACTATAAGACAAAGCAAGGCGTACACATATACAACCATATCTGTAATAACGTCATGATGTAAACCATTCCTATTCATGCTTCCTTTTGTTTGGGCACAAAGATAATTAATGGTATGGACTCCATTGATACTTTAGGATGCATGGAATTTCATATTTTTAATTAGGCTGAGTCCAAAATATGCATAAAGCTAAAAATATAGCTGCAAACCTTGGCTAAAATTGAAGATGCTTTCTACCTGCACCTAAACAACTGTGCAGTGAATATACACAACTGTGCCTGCACTTGCAGCCTATTATGATGACTCTGGATCCAAAGTACCTGTTCTGAATGCACAATATTTCCCTCCTTGCTTCTCATTCTCTATATAACTCTTCCCTTTATCCACGCAATAAACACACAGATTTACATTACTTGAATTATTGACTACTTTTAGTTGTTACCTCCAGAGAGAAGGTAAAGCCTTGCAGCTTATTATAAGTAACTGATTGTGGATTAGGCCTACAGCATACTCTGCTGTTTAAGCTAGTTAACCTTACACTAAACATTGACCTGCTACCACTACCACAAGGACACAAAGACCAATTACATGGCAGTCCCAGGTAAATAGCCTGCAATAAAATCAGCAAGTCTTCCAAATAAAACTTGGGACATCAAGAACTAAAAAGAGTCTCAGTTTCAATTTCCACAGTGAAGACCCCAACATTGGGAAGCATTTAGGTGACATTAGGTGGAATGAAGGGATTGGTACTTAGGATGGTACCCCATCTTCCTCTTACAATGCTTTCTGTTATTTTCCTGGTTTCCAACTAGAGCAGTTTATACCAATCACTATGGGAACTACTGTGACATCAACATCCAGAAGAAGACATTATCAAAACAAAACTTGAACTTCACTATAATGACAATATTAAAATTTTAAGCATGTCCACTTTCAAAATGGAAGCTTTTACTGAGTCAAGGGCCATCTTGATGAGTATTTCAGCAACCTTCTGATGTTTGAATAGTCTAGTGTGGTTGTGGTCTAAAAAAAGCAACTTATTGATCATCTTAGGGTTGCGCTCTTGGATTTTTCTGCAATTTTGTAGAACAATACATCCATCAAGTGTACATTGGCATGGTCAGCAGAGAATATTGACATATTATGCCTGCCTCCTCAAATCCCCTTGATGGCTAAGGAATATGAGGTATTTTGAATTAGATTATATCCAGATATCAAGCAGGCCCAAGATAAATCTGCTGTACTTGTACCCATCAGTGTTTATTAGATGAGGTTTGGTAGAAAAAAGTCCCTTTTGAGGAAACTGCCAAAAATGCACAAATTACTGTGTCCTGGTTTTGCTTCTTGGTACCCTTGGGAGTGCTCTTTTTTCCTAATACTTTTTAATCCTGAACATTTAATGCCAATTTATAATAAGATAACAAAGAGATTTTGATATGCTGGATGTTGTGAATGCCTATACTCACGCTCTTTTGATTTGCCTTTGCACCTCAAAATGGGTTGATTTTCAAAGATGGAAATACAAATTTTTATCTTTCTTGCCCTGCACAACTCACTTGCCCCACTCATACCTGTGGCAAGTGATCCTACTGTCCCTATATTCTTTTGTGATAACATCAAATGATATACATCCTATTTCTTTATCATCAATAAAAAATAAGTTCTATTCACATTTTTGTCTTTGTCTTTCAGTAATTGATGCCT
This sequence comes from Entomophthora muscae, assembly GCA_014839935.2. Lineage (NCBI taxonomy): Eukaryota > Fungi > Entomophthoromycota > Entomophthoromycetes > Entomophthorales > Entomophthoraceae > Entomophthora > Entomophthora muscae. The sequence continues at coordinate 112,444 of QTSX02001653.1, forward strand.
CTCTAACTACAACTAGCAGATGTTGTAACTGTGCTGTTCTAGCAGAGTTACACGGGGAAAAATATTTAGAAGATAGATAATAATCTTTATTGAGAGATAATGATTATATAGTTCATGTGAATCAAGTATAGAAGGAACAAGATTGGTGATCACACGGCTGGATGGAAGAAGGGGGTGGCTTGATCCTGATAATGAATCAAGTGCCAAATTGAGGTATCTACCGTGAAGGATCATCATCTGTTTGTGTTGATGGATTTGATAATTTGAGTTGACTTCCTAGTCTGGCTTCAGGTGACCAGGTAATCAGATTGTGGGTCACAAACCCGCTTGGTTGGAACCTTGCTGGCAGGTTGAGCCTGCGGTTTCAACACAGATTATTCATCCAGGGCCACAAGGTAATAATTTCACCTTCCCTGTCAACTAACCTGAGGCTTAATATAAATACAATCCTAAGGTTAGGATTTCCCGTTGTGTGTCTGTGCCGCGCCTTAGAACAGGAAAAATGGCACTCACTACAGGGGCTGTAAGCCCCTTGGTTACCCCCTTTACCATTACATTTTCAGGCCCATCTCTTCCCCTGCTACAGGAGTTGTCTTCACCAGAAATTACCAGTCCTTCTATTGAATAGAACATCTTAGACCCACCCTTATCCCCACTGTTTTAAACCTAGAAAATGGCCCATACCTAGTAGCTTAACCTATGGGTACCCCTGACTTGGACCAGGTCATGTCAGCAGCCCTTGGGATAGCTTGTCACAAGGCCATTCTAAGCCTTCAAATATAGTTTGATTGAGCAGAATATTACAAGTTAATTGTTGCCCTGCAATCCCTGCAACTACTCCTCTCAGAGCTGATTACGCTGACCTCTCCTCTTGTCCTTTGTCTAACCCGCTCTGCCCATCACCAGATGATGTTGGGGCTTCATATCCAAGCAATCTTGTCCCTTAAAGCCACTGTAACCAATCATTGGGACCAGTTTGCTGCTTATCAGCAGTTAGTTCACTCCCTTTTCTCTCTGGTGTCTGATAAACAACATTATTTTATTGTTTCCCAATATTGCCAAGTTACCTCCATTGAGCAGGTACATTTGTTCATCCTAGAATATGTCAGACAATGTCTGCATGAATTTCATAAGTTTCAGCAGCCCTAGCAAACCCAAGTGGACTTCACCCTGAACGCATACCTCTCTTATTTCAAACAACTTGTGGACTAACTCAATAAGTTTAGTGCCTACTCTTTTGACCAGCTACAGCAGGTGGCGGCCCACACTGCTCAAAGTCTCCATGAGCTATGGGAGGAAGTTGCTAAAGAAATAGCTACCTCTTCTGATTTCATTGAAAAGTTCCAAGCCCAAGTGGACAAGCTATCTGTGCCCAAGGTTAATGCCCCTTCTTCTCATCTGCCTGATGATATATTAGATATAGAACAGAAGTTATGAGATGCCATCAGAGAATTATGTAAGTCTACTTGCAGCCAAAGACACCCAGAAGAAACTCCTGAACCTGACCCACATGTAACTGTCTTGACTGCTCAGGTTACTGTCCTTCATAAAGAAGTTAATTATCTCCATGCTGCAGTGACTGATACCACTAGTGCTGTTGGGCTTGCTGATGACAGCAGCTGCTGACCTGGGTTGCCTGGAAATCCTCAAATCCATTGTGCTAGGGAGTTGATTGCCCTAGCCAATGAAGCTGATCACCTCAAGCAGGATCACACCAGCCTAGACAGAGATTTTCAATAAATGAGTGAGCTGATTGACTATGCAAATGAAAGATTCTCTCATTGCCTCTCTGTGAGACCTTCTTTAACCTCTTGCTTGGCTGAACTCTCTAATGTGATGAACATGCATGGTTGTCAACTAGATGTTTCTGAGCAGCATGTTAATCAAGCTAACAACATGAGCTCCCACAACAATTCTGCATTGGCTACTCTGGAGGAGAGTTTTTGTCAACTGTGGACTCAACAACCCCCCTCTAAATCTGAAGCTGAATTCTCTCCACACATCAATGTGTTAGATAGCAATAATAGTGGACCTACCCCTGAAACTCACTTCAAACCTATATCCAAGAAAGCTTTTGTCCCTAAAACTTCCACCATTGTGGACTTCTTGACTATCTACAAAACAGCCATGAAAATGACCTCTGATGAGGTTAAAGAGAAGCACATTTTGACTTGTTTGCACCCTACCTGCCAAGAAGTAGTTGTGCCTGAACTGCTCACCATCAACACTTTGGAAGAGATGAAACAGCTTATAATTTACAAGTTTGGTGGTGACCTCAGTCTAGAAATAAAAAACGCCTTCATGCATTTTTTTCAAACCAAAAGAGACTTTGAATGAGTTTTCAGATAGGTTCTATATGGAAGGACAATAATTGGTAACAAGAAGGCAGCTAACAGCACATGAAGCCTATATGGCTTGAGCTCAAGCCCTCATAGTTAATCAACTCCTGTGCCTCCCCTTTAAAGCTCACAAGGCCATAAGCTTGTCTATAAAGATTGTAAATACTTTACTATAATAAACAAATCTTATTCAATCAGGCTCTGTTGTGTGAGAAAATTGAGTGGCCTTCAAACCTTGTTCTTCTTCATGTGGCCCTCACATCCTCACTATGAACTCTCAGAATCCTCTTAGACGCCAAGGATGCCATAACTGTGGACAGGTAGGACACCACTCTTGTGTCTGTACTAATTCCTGAGTTTGATGTGCTGACCCTAAGGACCAGACAGAAAAAAACTGTCAACCTAGAGGAAGAGACTCTCTCAGTTGATGATTCTTCCCAATCCCCTCAAATTCCCTGTCCACAGCAGATTCTGAGCATATCAATTCCCAATCTCCCCAAATTCTGCTATTATTCTATGACATCTCTGATAATTCAGATATGGATGCTTTAGATACTGAAGACTCCAACGCCTATGGATATTTATCTCTATAAGTGCCCAAAATCATTTTTGTTGCCTAAAAACTACGCTCTTAGAATACTATAATCACCACCAAACATTTGGCTAAGGCCATGAAGGTTATCTCTTGCCCTTACCTCACACAGGATAAGGAATTGCCTGTGTAAATAGATTCATATGAAAAAGTGACTGAAGTAGCTGAAACTGTCTTTAAAAATATGTCAGTATCTCTCCCTCTTCAGACTGTCTACAAGTAGTTCCCTGGTTTGAAATGTATGATAAAAGGGGGGGTAAGGAACGGCAACAGCGCCCATGTCAACAATAATAATGTCAACATGGCCACTGTCAACTCAAAACTCTAAATCTCCTATGTTTTTTGCTAGTTGTGGTAGCTTAATTCTATTTTTAAAGTGTTCAGGGGTGCAAACACAGAAAAAATAACAAAATTGTGGCCACTCTCAACACAATTTAATATTAAGCTTAATAAAAAACTTAATTTAACCTGATTTTTCTTTTACTTTTACTAATAAAAATTAGTTTATTTTTTATTTGTTTTCAAAATGTAAAAGTGTCAATGTTGACACTTTTTAAGCCAAACTTATTTTTAATAACAAAACTGAAGCATCTACAGTAAAAAAATAAGTGCGCATTTAAAATTTTTTTATTGAATTATTATATTGAAAAAGACAGTGCACATACATTTAATTGTTGAAATGTTCATGTTATAAATATTTATAGGGTACTTATTACGGCTTTAATATGTTAAGTGGATTGATGGCTAATGGTGATCCATTAATTTAAGTGTGAGTTACTATGTAAGTTACTATAGAATTTATTATTAAAAATAATGTTGACACTCGTAAATGTTGTTTATTTGCTCATGATCATCCCCTGGGGTGAAGTTAAGCAAATTAGAGTGGCACAATTAAGCCTAGATTAATATGCCACCTCATGTAAAGAATGTTGTAAGTGACGTTGTCAACACTTTACCCTTTTCAATACTTGAATACAACTTCTTAACAACTTCATATAAGAGCAATGGTAAAATATCATATTAGCACCCCCAAAATATCATTTTTAATAAAGAAATAAAGAACCTTGATACTTTTTTACTTATTTTTATTTTTATATGTGAACAAAAACACACAAAAAATGGTTAATTTTTGCTAGCCTGCTTAAATTTAATTAAGCGTACTATGAAAAAACATAGTAAATTTTCAAAAAAATGTTGACAGTGACAATGTTGTCAAAAATAATGTCTACAATTTTTGTAATCAACAGTGAGAAAACAGCTTTTTTACTAATTGTCACTCATAATGTTGACACATTTCAGTTCTCACATATAAAACTTTATGTTTTACATAATAAAAACTTCTCATTTTTTGATATGTTGTATTTTTAATTTTTATCTTTCATATTTTTTAATTTTATAAAATAAAATTCATATCTAAATATAATACTTTCACATAAATCTCTTAACTTTTAACTTCTTATTTATAGCTTTAATAAAATAAAAACTATACAAGTATTTTTTAACTTTTAAATGCCAAGAAAGCCATCTAAAATTTACTTTTTATATAGTATGCTTTTTAAGTTGTTTTTTTACATACATTGCTTTATTTAAACCATTTTACTTATTATTTTAGGACAAGAACACTTCCAAACAGCCCAAAGGAACCAAGCGTCTCTCTAAGCCAACCAAATCTACCAAGAAGAAGCCTGTCTCATCAAAGAAGGCCACCCCAAAACCATTCCCAAAGCCCTCCCCTGAGCCCTCTCCTGAGAAGAGCCCTGCTCACTCCACTGGGGAGAGGAAACTGATGGCTCTCTTACAGAGCATAGTTTCTACAACTTGGCTTCTGACAAGGAGCCAAACAAGAAGAAGCAGCAAGGCAAAAAGACCCCATCCAAAGATAAGTATCCTGCACATGAGGAGCACCACAATAAGCCCCCTTCTGCTTCCCCACCCCCGCCGAACTCCCCCCTTCAAGCTCATCTGGGGATGATTCAAAGCCCCGCCCCAACTACTTCCCTGGCTTCTGCCATGCTCCTGCTGGCCCCTGGGACCCTCTGTTGGCCCAAAACATCTGCAACATTGTCAGCAAATTCAAGGTTCCCTCTTCCTTGCCCAAATACTTCCCAATCATGAGCGTAAAGGGTGGGCCGGCCATGGTGGCCAATGGGTATATTTTCTCTTGCAACAATGCCAACCAGGGCTTCAAGAGCCGCCATTACACCTGCAAGGACCGCTCCTTCCCAGTGCGGCTCAACACTGAGCGCTGGGACCTGGTCCAAACCATCAAGGGCAAGCATACCTGCATCATGCCCAATACCATCATAGCCCGCCTTTTCAAGTATTATCTGGTGCAGGTGATGCCCACCTCCAAAGATCTTTCTGCCACCCAGTTAGCTGTGCTTTCTTGCAAGTACATGTCCCCTACCAACTTGAATAGGGTTCCAACTCACAATCAGTTGGTCAAGTTTGTAAGTGATAGGTGTCAAGCCTCCAATCCCCTGTCCAAGAGTACCACCAGAATCAAATACCTTATCCTCACAGATGCCCTCAAGAAGACAGAGGATGGTGAGATGTTCCTGCTCCATGACAATGTGCAGGAAGTGGAGGATAGGAATGTAGCCTGCACCACAACCCAAAACCTGGAGCAGCTGAACACTGCTATCACCTGGCTGTGTGACTTCACATTTGCTACTTCCCCTCTCTCTTCAAGCAGCTTTGGGTCCTGTATGGGCAGCTTAATGACCAGGTTATCCCCCTTGTCTTCTTTCTCCTTCCTGGTGCCAAGACTGAAGTCTACACCAGAGCCTTCAAGATTGTCCATGATGCTTTGAGCTCCCTTCTCACCAACCAGCTCCCCCTCCCAATCACACCACAAGGGCAAATCCCTCCTCCGCTGAGAAGGATGAGTCCACCATAGCCGCTGAGCAGCTAGCTCATGTGCGCTCACTTGGGCCAAAGGTTATCATAATGGACTTTGAGCAGGCTCAGTTCAGAGCCTTTGAGGCCATCTTCAATGGAGAAGTCCAGGGCTGCTTCTTCCATTTTAGGCAGGCCCTTGTCAAGAATCTCAAGAGTGAGAAGAACCTTTTTGAGAAGTATCTTAACAATGGTAAGGGGAAGTGCCGCTTTGCCCTGACTCAGTTTGCTGCCTAAGCTTTTGTGCGCCCAGAACATACTGGGCTTGGCTTTGAGGCCCTCCTGGAGGACGCTTACATCAAGAAGCGCTCCACCATCTTCAGGCTACCTGGATTGATTTGAGCGCCAATGGGTGAGCAAGAAGGTGACTGCCCAGAGAGGTAAGAGCGGGGCCACTACCCCCTGGAACTGTCAAGGCGCCTGCCTCAAGGGGGAGATGAAGACCACCTTGTGGCGGATCCAGGTCCAACCAGTCTATCCTGCCATTATCCTGCCCTTGACTATTATTGCCATTACCTTCCTTCAACAAAGCTTCAAAGAGCTTTGTCTCCAGAGAGGCAATTTTATGGGACAATGCTTTGTTATCATCCCGCTAACAGGCCATGATCTCAACGCTCTTTTCCTCCCTTGCCCTTAAAGCCTCAATTTCACAATTTGCCTTTGATTTCACTTGTTGTAAGATTTTTTCCCATCCTACTAACAGGTTCCTGGAATCCCACACATAGATTTGGTTTCCTTGGGCGGGAGTCCCTTCTTTTGCAAAGTAATTGGAGTATAACTCTTTGAACTCAGCCTTTACTTCCGCCTGGACTTCTCAGGTACAGTCTTGGTGACCTCCAGGCTTGCCCAAGCTTCCTCTAACAAACTTGTAGGAACCTCTTTCCTGGCAGCAGTGGTTTCCACGCAAAGTACTCCAAATTTGGCCCTTTCAAAATTTAACAAAGAAGACATAATAATTGAAAAGGTAGTTGAGGGGAAAGCGTCAAAATTGACAATATATATTTATTAAAGTTTAGCTGTTTTTGCTTATATACCATTCAGGGCACATTTTGCTGAAAACCCCTCCAGTTCCTGAATCAACCTATGATTCATCTCACGTAATCTATGACATTTGAGTCATCCAAACCTAGATCTTTACCTAAAAGATCACCATTATTTCTCAACCTATGAGAATCAACCTACAATGGGAAGAAGTCACCTGACTCCTCATCATCACAATGTACCAATTCAGCATGAAGCTTCCTCAGCTCCCGGCGCCAAAACTCTGTGGATTAAGCATCCCAAAACTCAGCTATTAATGTTCCAACTGGGAACCAGCTGATCAACCCTAAACTCCTAGGCATCCTTGCCTTTATTTAGTTATCTTTGCATTTAATGGTTTTTGCCTTAAAACCCATTAAAACGCTTTAAAACTCAAACCAGGCGCCACCACAGGGCCAAGGAACTTCCCCAAGCGGCGCCCCAGTGCCTGAAAAAATTTGATAGTGGCGCCTTGGCGCTTTGCAAATCCATTAGGCGGCGCAGCGGCGCTTTTAACCCAAAATTTGGAGGTTTACTTATGGTTGACCTTAACCAAACTTCTTGACATAGTCAAGATAATTTAACCAAAATAATTAAATCCTCATTAATTATATTCCTGTGTATTTATTTATTAATCTTCCCAATTAATTTAACTGTTTTTGAGACATTCAGTCTCCCAGATTGACTCGGCCAATCTTGCCTTCTGTTCTTTTATTGAACCTAGATATCCAGTTTTCAGGAATCTTTACCTTAAGACTTCCAATCCAACCTATCTACATGCAATAATCAGAAAACAGAGATAACTTTATATTTTAGAGCATTTATTTGGCTAAATACTCAATAGTGACTGTCGTACGGTCACACACCTCTAGCCTTGAGGTTTGGCATAAGCACCTGAAGGTAAAGTTTGGGACCAAACCCAAATATAACAAGTTCTTCTCTAAGCTGCAGGAAGAGCAGGCCCGGACTGTCTCCAAGTTAGGCAACCTGGCCAACTGGGTGGCCCCCAAGAAGAGGAAGTCCAAGGAGCAAGACTATCAGGAGGACATGCAGAAGGTGGTCAAGAAAAAGTATAAGGTGGCAGAGATTAAGAAGTACTTGAAGATGTTGCCACTGCTCTTGCTGGTGGCTTTAATTAGCAAAATAAACTTTGCTTTGCTTTACCTATATATTTTTTACTTTTAAACTTTTATTTTTTAATTTTTTTGAATAGTAATAATCTTTTTAAGTATAAATGGTAAGTTTAAGATACAGTTTTAATGTGTTTTAGTAAGAAATATCTTATATTTTGTTAATTTATCTTTAAGCTATGAGATATTTTCAGTTATGCTTATATGAAGTATAATAAATTTAAATTAGAACTTTTTTCTATTTTGTAGTTATTATTATATATTAAATATCTTTATTTTTGGTTCACTGGAATTTTAATTTTTATGGGAATAAAAAATAATTTTTTAATAAAGATTGTAATTTACATAGTAACCTGAAAAATAGTTGCTTATATCTCCTTATTCTTATTACTTATGGTAATTTTTTATTGCAGTTTTGAACTCTCATGGGTTATTTTAGTATAATAATGTATTTTTATTTTTTTTATATTAAGAATGTTCAGGGTAAAGTGTTTTTTAATTAAAAAAGTGTTGACATCCAGGAAACAACATTTAGTAAAACTGGGTTGTCACTTTACTATATTGTTGATATTAAAAGTGTCAAAATGGCCACTGTCAACCTTTTTAGTATCAAAATGGGTGCTGTTGTCTAAGGAACTAGCTAAAATACAAGATATCCTGGACTTCCTCCCACCCTTTTGTTGTACCACTACTCAAGTAGAGATATCTATCTATTTAAAAGATGAGGATCAAGGATGTCTTGGACACTGGGTTGCCAGTTAATGTTGTATCCCCAAGCTTTTGAAGAAGCTTAAACTGGCCCCCAACCTTAAATATCATCAATTTTAAGGTATAGCTGGCCTGCCTATGACTTGTACCATAGGAGCATACTCAGCTCTTCCCATATGTTTTGGTAAACTACTCCTAGTCACGCCTGCTGTAGTTCTAGATAATGAGAGTTATGATCTTCTAGTTGGTACCCAATTCCTTAGGAAACATAATGAAAAAATCAACTCAAAAGGAAAACTACCTCTCTATTCTAGGGTATGAAGTCACTCTGATCTTTAAAGAACCTATCAAAGTCCCTAGAAAACACCTCAAATCATGTGTTTTAGAATACCCAACTGGTGTTTTCACCTTGAAGTATTGCACTCATTAATCCAACATAAAATGTCCTCATGCAACTTGCCCTGCATCTGAAGGAATTCCACACCTGGTCACTTCTGCTGTAACAATTACACCTGGCTCTCAAGTCATCTTGGACTCCCAGATCTCCTACAAGTTACCCAAACACACATTCCTGGAACTACAATCTCCGTCCTTGTTAGGGTGCAATGAGCCTTATTTGTGCCCTGGGATTCTAGATGTCTCTCATAAAGACTCTGTCTAGTTGCTGATGACTGATTTAAAAGCCTTTTCTATATCTGTGTCTAGAGGTCAAGTTTTTGGATATAGCAAGCTACTGAATGCTCCTGACGTTCTCTCTCTACACCCCTTTAGCACATTCCAGGACTTCAATCTACCTGAGGGTGAAACACATGTCCTATCCTTATTCACCGTTCAATACTTCCAGCAACTGTCACCAGTTCAGCAGAAAGAAGTACTCAACTTTTTAGACCAGTTTGCAGAGGTATTTCTAAGGATAGTACTGATTATGGCTTAGCTAAAGGATTCAATCACCAGATTGATACTGGTGATGTACCACCCTTCTGAACTAAACCTTACCAACATAGTTGAGTGAAGATGCTCAAGTGTCTAAGGAACTCTAACAATTACTAGATGCTGGTCTGCTTTTTCCTTCACAGATTCTGTGACGGATCCAGGCCTAACCAATCCATCCTGCCATTATCCTGCCCTTGACTCTTATTGCTGTTACCTTCCTGGGACAAAGCTTTGAAGAGCTTTGCCTCCAGGGAGGCAATTTTCTCAGATAACACTTTATTGTCATCCCGCCAACAAGCCATGATTTCAACGCTTTTTTCCTCTCTAGCTCTCAACGCCTCAATTTCACTATTTGCCATCTCTTTTACTTGTTGCAAGATTTCATCCCATCCTACCAACAAGTTCCAAGCATCCCAAGCATAAATTTGGTTCCCTTGGACGGGAGTCCCTTCCTTTGCAAAGTAATTGGAATACAGCTCTTTGAACGCAGCCTTTACTTCTACTAAAGATTCAGCAGGAACAGTCTTAGTGACCTCCAGGCTGGTCCAAGCTTCTTCCAATGTACCTGTAGGAACCTCCTTTCTTGCGGCAGCAGTTTCCACACAAAGGACCCCAAACTTGGCTCTCTCAAATTTTAACAAAGAAGGCATGACAATTGAAAAATAGGTGAGGGGAAAGCGTCAAAACCAACAATGAATATATATCTTTTATTAATGTTTAACTGTTTTTGCTTATATACCATTTGGGGCATACACAGCTGAAAACCCCTCCGGTTCCTGAATCAACCAATGATTTGCGTCACGTGGCCTATGACATTCAAGTCATCTAACATAGATCTTTACCTGAAAGATCACCAACAATTCTTGACCTATGAGAATTGACCTACAATTGGCAGAAGTCACCTGACTCCATTCAACCCAATGTACCATTTGGCATGGAGCTTCCCCAGCTCCCAGCGCCAAAACCCTGTGGATTGCACATCCTAAACTCAGCTATCAGTGTTCCAATTGGGAACCAGCTGATCAAACCTGAATTTCTAGGCATCCTTGCCTTTATTTAGTTATTTTTGCATTTAATGGTTTTTTGCCTTTAAAACCCATTAAACTGCTTCAAAACTCAAACCAGGCGCCACTGCGGCACCCAGCAATTTTCCCAGGCAGCGCCCCAGCGCCTGAGAAAATTTGATAGTGGTGCCTTGGCGCATCTCAAATTCATTAGGCAGCGCGGCAGCGCGGCGGCGCCTCTAACCCAATAAATTTGCCAACATGGCGCTTTTAACCCAAATTCCAGGGGTTTTCCCATGGATAACCTTAACTAAACTTCTTGACAAAGTCAAGACCATTTTAATATAATTAAATCCTCATTAATTATATCCTGTATTTATTAATTAATCTTCCTAATTAACTAACCCATTTTGAGACGCCTAGTCTCCAAGATTGATTCGGCCAATCTTGCCTCCATTCTTTTAGTTAGCCTAACCTAACTAAACATCCATATTCTGTTCTTTTATTAAACATAGATATCCAGTTTCTAGGAACCTTTCCCTCAAGAATTCCACACAAACCTATCTATATGAAATAAACAGCAAAAACAGAACATCTTTGTATTTTGGAGCATTTATTTGGCTAAACGCTCAGCAGTGACTGTAGTACGGTCACAGATTCCATGGGCTTTCCCTTGCTAATCCTTAAGAAGAAAGGCGGAGGACACTGTATAGTGATAGACTACTGCCACCTAAATTCCCTCACTAAGAAAGACTCATATCCTCTGCCTTGCATATATGACGCCCTTTGCTGTCTTAGGGGCTCAAAGTTTTTTTTCAGCCATGGATCTGGCATCTGGATATTAGAAATTTAATCTCTTCCCCAAAGATAGGCAGAAGGCAGAACTCATTACTTCTGAGGGATTGTTTGAGCCTACACACATGCCTCAAGGGCTGTGTAACGCTCCTGCTACCTTTCAACAAACCATAGACTCCATAATCTGTGACCTAAAACTCTCTTGCATCTTGGTGTACTTGGATGACATAACTGTTTTTGGCGCAAATTTTAATGATCACTTGGATCACCTGAAAGAAGTCTTCCTTAAGATTTGAGAAGCTAGCCTCAAACTAAAGCCGTCTAAGTGTGCCTTCTTCAAGGAACACCTTGAATTCTTGGGCCATGAGGTGACTCAGACAGGAATCCACCCCATGACTAAGAAAGTCAAAGCCATAGACAAGATGCTTTCACCTACCAACCCTTATAAGGTAAAGATCTTTCTGGGCATGATGAGCTACTATAGTCAACTCATTCATGTATTTTCTGACACTAGTGAACCACTAGTCTAGTTACTACACAATGTCCCTGTGATGATCCACATGGAGTCAGTTTGCAGGCGAGGGCTGATCTGGCTGAAATAAAGATGCAATGCTTGAAGTTAGAGAAGGATAGTGGCCTAAGACAGGTAAATGTTTATTGAGGAGAAGCATGTCCCAGGGGAGGTCCCTGGATGGCGCTCCAAACTGGTAAATAACTTATGGCTACTAGAAAAGAATGGATCAAGTTAGCTCTAAGATCTTTTGGTCATCTGTGGGAGGTCTGCAAGTGGCAAAATTTACCTGTCTTGGTGGTAAAGTTTCACTTTCTATGTCTTCCTGGTAGCTTTGAGGAGGTCTTGAAGTCATCAGAGAGTCATGAATATGCCCAGGACATTATCAATGTAGCTACCTAGAGAAACAGCTGCAGAACTTGGTAATTGAAAGGTTTCTGGAAAGTAAAGTTGGTTACTTTGCAGCTGAAAGATAAAAATAACCACTTGAGTAAGTAAAAACAGATGCACAGACATGATGATTGTCTGTGGTTGATGGCCTAGAGTGGTGATCACTGATGGGGGCCTAGTCAGATTGTCATGAATACCGCTATTCACCATGTTTTGATTTTGCCTTTGGTGGGCTATTTTGAAGACAAATCTCTTGCTTTTGCTTTTGCTTTTGCCTCTCAAAATGAGTTGATGGCTGAATCAGGAAGTACAATTGTTTGTTTTATTAATCCTGTGCAACTCACTTTCCCCACTCATGCTGGTGGTGAGTGATCCTACCGTCCTAGTAGTGTTTTGTGGTATTCCTAACCACTATATATTCCATTTTGTATTCACCAATAAAATCTATGTTCTATTCACATTTTTGTCTTTGTGTCTTCTGTACTTCTGCACCTCTCTCTAGCCACAACTAGTAGAGATTATTCTTCCAGGGCCGCAAGGTAAACACATAGCCTTCCCTGTCATCTAACCAAGACTTAGTACAAATCCAATCCTAAGGTTAGGATTTCTTGTTGTGTGTCTGTGCTGCGCCTCAGAACACAACAAAAATGGTGCTCACTACAGGGGCTGCAAGCCCCTTGGTTATCCCTTTCACATCCACGTTTTCAGGTCATTTGCCTCTGCCTATACAAGAGCCAAATTCACCTGAAATTACTAGTCCTCCTATTGAGGAAGATATTGCTGACCTGCCTATTGTCCCTACTGTACTGAACCTCAGGAGTGGTCCCTGCCTAGTTGCTTACCCCATGGGTACCCCTTACTTAGAAAAAGTAATGTTGGTAGCCCTTGAGATAGCCCGTGAAGGAGCCATTCCTTGCCTTCAGCTGCAGTTAATTGGGCTGAATACTACAAATTAATTGTGGCTCCTCAATTTCCACAACATCTCTTCTCAGCAGCTGGCTCTGCTGAGCACTTAATATTGTCCTTTGTGCAGCCTGCCTTGGCCCATCATCAGGTGGTGTTGGGGCTCCATGTCCAAGAAATCTTGTCTCTACAAGCAGCAGTTACTCATCACTGGGGTCAGTTTTCTTTTACCAACAGTGGATTCAATCCCTGTTTTCCTTGGTATCTGACAATCAATGCAACTCTGTCACCTCCCAGTCCCGTTTAGTTAATTCTATTGAACAAATGCGCCAGTCTATCCCCAAATACGTGAGAGAACATCTACACAAGTTTCACCAGCTAGAAAAACCCTGGCAAACTCAAGTAGATTCCACCTTAAACGCTTATCTCACAGAATTTGAACAAATTGTGCAACAACTCAACACATTCAGCATGTATTCCTTTGAGCAACTACAGCAGGTAGTGTACTTTGCTGTTAACGGCCTTAACAAACTTGATGCAGCGTTTGATCAAGAAAGAGCTGCCACCACTGCTACTATAGCCAAACTCCAGAGTCAAGTGAATGAATTAGCTACGCCCAAGCCAGATATTCTTCCCTCTCCCCCTTTGGATGATTTGGCAGATTAAGAGAAAAGAATATGAGACACTATTCAAGAGCTATGTACAACTACTCTCAGTCAAGGACGTCCCGCCAAAGCTCCTCAACCTGACCCCCAGGTGCTTGAATTGACTGCTCAAGTTGCAGAGCTACAGCATGAGCTTGCCGCCCTACTTGAAATGATGGCAACTGCTGCTAGTCCAATTGGGGTTGCTGATGAAGATGGTTGCTGCCCTGGCTTACCAGGAGCTCCTCAAATCCAATGCACTAGGGAACTAATTGCTCTAACTAACAAGGTGGATCAATTGAAGCGGGACCATACTGAACTAGATAGACGTACAAGAGATGAGTGACATGATTGACTCTGTGAATGATAGGTTTGTCCCTTGCCTCTCAGTGGGGCCATCCCTTACTTCTGGACTGGCTGAGATCTCCACAATAGTGACCACCCAAGGTCAACACTTAGATGCTACTGCTCAACAGACCACTCAAGCTTTTGATACGGGTGCCTGCGCTGTTGAGACCCTGACTACCCTTGAAGAGAGTGCTTGTCAGCTATGGGCTAGACAGCCCCCCTCTGAATCCAAGGCAGAGTTTTCCCGCGTATTAACCTAATTGATAGCAACAATGGTGGCCCAACTCCCAAAGCACACTTCAAGCCTACTCTTAAGCAAGTCTTCAATCCCAAAACCTCAACCATTACAGCTTTCCTAACTATCTACAAAACTGCCATGAGACAAGCTTCAGACAAAGTTAAGAAAAAACATATTCTGACCTGTCTACATCCAACTTGCCAGGAGGTGGTGGTGCCTGAGCTGCCCTCCATTGAGATGTGGGAAGATATGAAGCAGCTTATGATTGACAAGTTTGGTGGCTACCTTAGCCTGGAAGTAAAGAAGGACGCTTTCATGCATATTGCTTTCAAGCCTAAAGAGACGCTAGCTGAGTTTGCAGACAGATTCTACATGGAAGGACAGCAACTGATAACGAGCAGATAGTTGACAGCCCATGAAGCCTACATGGCTTGCACTCAAGCCCTCAAAGTTAACCAACTGCTGTGCCTTCACTTCAAATCCCATAAGGCTATGCTTTCCTCTATGAAGAGCATAAAGACGTTGTTGCAGGATATGCACCTTACCCATTCTGGAGCAGTTGTTAGGGAAGGTCAAGCTACTTCTAACTCTGGTTCATCTTCCTGTAGTCCTTGCATTCTTACCATGAACTTTCAAAATCCTCCTTGACACCAAGGTTGCCACAACTGTGGTCAGATAGGTCATCATTCTCAAGTCTGCACCAACCCATAGGTTTAAGGAGCTGATCTGAAAGAGCAGGCGGGAAAGAACAGTCAACCTAGAGGTAGAGAGGCTCTCAGTTGACAATTCTTCCCAGTCTCTTTCAATCCCTCC